>DVQZ01000001.1:0-24454 GCA_018232325.1 Muschampia gigas
TTCAAAAATTAATTTAATATATTGTTATTCAAAAATTAATTTAATATATTGTTATTCAAAAATTAATTTAATATATTTTAATTAAAATCTTTTACATTGATATATTACTTACAGATATAAAATAAGTATTTTGACTATATATGATCAATATAAGCGGCACATAAAATAACTTAACAACTTATATTAGAAAATAATATAAGTTGGCGGATGTAGTAAACTCTTTAAATTTAAAATCTAATTAATTTTATATTTAGAAACATGTACTGAATAAACATTATTATAAGTAATAAAAGAAGAATGTGTTTTGTCTGAAGAGGAGTGTTTTTGTGTAACCTGAATTTAAAAAATTATCAAAGACTTTGTATAGAATACTGTGAAAGACAAGATATAAAATAATGATAATTAATTTTAAATTTTATTTTATACGTAAAAAGTAGATAAAAAGTTAGAAACAATTTGATAAAACATTTACTTTTTTAACTAATTAATAAATCACTTAATTTTCTGATATAATTAATTAAATTTTGTAATTAAACTTTATTTACATCATGCAAACTTAAAAATAAAATTTCAATTGTATTGAATGTATTTCTAATTTAAAGATAAATTTTTAATTGTATTGAATGTATTTCTAATTAAAGATAAACAAGAACTTATTTTAAAAAATTCATTTCTTAATTAAATTTTGCAAAAAAAATGTGTTTTGCCTTTGATTTCTATTTTTTTAAAAATAAAAATCAGCTTTAAAATAAACAAACATGGATGAAATTAACCTCTAAAATAAACAAACATGGATGAAATTTACATCTAAAATAAACAAACATGGATGAAAACAATGATGAACATTATTTTTTATTATATTCAAACGAGGATATTGAAGCTAATATTAAATACTTAACGACAGAAAATAAATTAGTTTTAGCAAAAAAATTAAAAAAGGAACCAAAGCTGTCTATTAAATTTTTCAATCAACCCACTATAAATAAATCTGTAAATATTTTAGGAATAAAAAAATATTTAAATGATAATTTATTGATCTTACAAGAATTTAATGGTTTTATACCTTTTAATATATATATTAAAGAAAGTAATGATATAATTAATAATCTTTATACAATAATGATAAAATTAATTGAATTAGATGAAGACCCTATTTTTTATAATAACTTTTCAAATTTTATTGATATAAATTTATTGTGGATTGATAAAAATTTTAATTTAAAAATTTGCTGGGTAACATTTTTAATAAAATATGAAAAATATCTCGACAATAGTCTTTTAAAAGTAAATATACACAATCTTGAAGATTTTTGGCGTTTATTCAATCATAATAAAAAAAGATTGGAAAAAAGAAAAACTGAAAAAGTTAATGATAAACACATAAATGAAAAGAATCAAGAAATTGTTAACAACTTCTTTATATATAATGAATGTAAAAGTAGTAAAGATATTAAGTACGACAATAAAATAACATCTTCAAATAGAGGAATTGTAAAAGTATGTGGTACAAAAAAATTGTGCATTGATACTGTTAATAGTTTATGCAAAACAAAAACGAAGCATTCTAAAAATCTTTTTGGCATAAAACTTCTTTTGCTTCAAATTGTGTTTTTAAATGAAAAAATCAATCAAAAAAATTCGAGTATATATTTTGCAAAGCTAAGAAATATTCACTTAACAAAGTCAAGCGAACTTTTTCAATGGACAGATGAATTGAGTATTGTAATAAAGTTTATTCTTGATATCACAAATACTGAAATTTTTGATTGCTCTATTAAAAATGAACCGAATCTGTTTATTAAAAATTACGTAAAAAAAATTGAAAGTTATTTTTTAAAAAGTGAATTAAAGAAACCTGAAAATAAAAATGATGATGAAACATTTGTAAAACCATTTAAAGAAAAGGGATATGATATGAAATTATTGGATACTAAAAGTTTTCAAAAAGGTAGGTTTTTAGTATGCCAAGCTGTTCCTACTGTTAATATTCGAGATTTTAAAACAAGAATAAATCTAAAAAAAATTTTAGAGATCATTGAAATACAAAATCGACAAATTGAGATAATGTATCAAAAGTTGAAATCTAGCAATAAAATGGAACATATAATTGATAAACAATTAGAATCCTTATCTTTACAAGCAAATGAAATGTTATCTGATTTAGAAGATTTTGATTTTTAGTAGAAACAAAATTTAAAAAACAAGTTTATCATTTTTTAAAGAGTACAATAAAAAGATAACTTTTTCTGGAATAAATAAATATAACATTGAATTTTATAACTATAAAAGACAACTTTATATTTTACAATCATAATAGACGACTTTATATTTTATAACCATAAAAAATGACTTTTATAAATTTATTATTATTTTAAAAAGGAACAGTTTGTTTGAAAATAAAAAAAAATGTTTTTATAAATTTGTTTGAAAATAAGAAAAACCTTATTTTTCTATTTAAAAGATTTTTTGTATAAACTTAAAAGAATATTTTTTTAGTAAATTTAATCCCTTCTATATGAAATTACAAGAACAAACATTAAAAAAAATAAGAAGTGTTAGGGTTAAAGCAATCGATGTTCATTCAATTAAACCTCTTTTAATTGTTGGATTATACAACGGATATCTCCAGACATGGAATACTGATACTATTTCATTAATCAATGAAATACAAATTTCTGATTTTCCTATAAGATGTATTGCACTTGTGGAAAAAAATAACTGTATTTTAGTTGGTTGTGATGATGGCAAAATTTATGTCTACGAACTTAACAATTTGCAAAGACTTAGTGTCTTTGATGCTCATGAGGATTTTATTAGAAAAATTGTTGTAAATCCATTAAATACTGAATTTATAACATGCAGTGATGACAGTACAATTAAATTGTGGGAAATTGGAGCTGTTATGAAATGTACTGCAATATTGTCTGGACATAGTCATTTTGTTATGGATGTTTGCTATAATCCAAAGGATACTAAACAAATTATTTCTTGTTCTCTAGATGGATCTATAAAACTTTGGAACCTAGAATCTAAGTCATGCATAAAAACATACAAAGGTCATAAAAGTGGAATTAATGCAATATCTTTTTGTAAAGATTATTCATATTTTATCAGTGGATCAGATGATTTAACCTTAAAAGTGTGGGATATTAATACCGGAAATTGTATTAGTACATTAAAAGGACACACAAATAATATTATTAATATTTTTGTTATGTCTAAACTTCCATACATTGTGTCGTGTTCGGAGGATGGAACTTACAGGTTATGGGACGATAACACATTTGAAAATCTTGAAATTATTAATTTAAATAGTGGGCGAATTTGGCAATTTAAGGAATATAAAAATTTAATATTTATAGGAACAGATGAAGAACTAATTTTTAAAAAATTAAAAACAGGAGATTGTTTGCACGATTTAAAAAACCAGAAATTATATTTTAGTGTTCAAAATTGTGTTTATAATTGTAAAACCGATGATGTGTACAATATAAAAAAATTGTCAGATTTAGATTTTTATCCTTCACAGCTGTGTGTATCCGAAAATGCTAAGTCAATTTCGGTTTGTGATGATAAAAATTTCTATGTATATTCCTCACTAGGTTTTAGAAAAAAAATGAATGGCCTTGGGACAAATTTTAATTTTATTGGCAATGAAGAATTCGTAGTTCTAAAAGATAAAAGTATTGATTTTTACAGGAAAAATGACTTTGTTAAATGTTTAAAAATTGATAATTTAGAAAAAATATTATTATGTGATAAGTATCTTTACACCGTTACAAAAGATTCCACAGAAGTTTTTACAATTGATGGATTGCGAATATTTACATTTAATTTTAAAGCAAAAAAAGCCATTAAAATAGAAGAATATTTGATCTTTGAGTTTGAAAATAATATAAAAATTTATAAAATCAACGACGATATAATTTCAGCTTACATTGAACAAGAACTTGATATTGACGAAATTGGAATTCCCGATTCCTTTTTGTTTTTATCTGAATTTAATGTTTTAATTGAATCTTATTGCAGTAGAAAAGAACTGCTTTTATTTAATTTCAAAAGCAAAGGTTATTATATCTTTTTAAAAGAAACGCCATTTCTTTACTGTTTTGGACCTGTAGGCGGTTCTATTTGTGGTTTATTAGACAATAAGATTTTGTTGCTGATTGATAAAAAAGTAAAATATTTTGAATTAGATTTTGATTTTGTAGAATTTCAATGGAAAGTTTTTAATGGCGAGCAACCTGAATGTAAAGAGAAATTTAGGCTTCGTGCAATTCTATTTTACGAATCTTTAGGTAAAAATGACGAAGCCCTTGAAATTTGCATTAATGATAATCAAAGATTTGAAATTTTAATAAAATTAGGTAGATTAAATGAAGCATATGATTTGTCAAATACACCAGCTATGTTTGATCGAGTAGGAAATGAATTTTTAAAATGTTCTGATCTTGTAAATGCGACAGAATCTTTTTATAAATCAAAAAATTGGAAGTCTTTATTGTACGTAGATTTATTGTGCAATAAAAAATATTTAAAAGAGATTGCAGAAAATGCTCTGGAGAGAGGGGAAAATAATTTAGCATTTATTGCATTAATTAAAAGTTCTGATTATGAGAAATGTGGTAATTTACTAAGAGAAACAAAATTTTATAATTTTTTTGCTAAAACCTATCTAAAATAAATGTTTTAATTCAGATTTATTAATTTTTATCCTTCAATGAGCAATTCAAACTTTTCTGAATTATTTCCAATAGAAGTCACAACTCACAATTTATATTTTCATGAAGAAGCTTCAGTTTTTTCCATAGACGCATATGAAAATTGTGTAGCGACAGGTGGAGGAGACGGCGTTGTTAGATTGTGGAAAGTAATAGACGATAATACAAAAACAGAAGAAAATTACAAATATACAACAGCTTTAAACTCTTCATTACAAATTAGTTATATTTCTGATCTAGTAGATCATAAAAAGGCTGTTAATTGTGTTAGATTTTCATGTCAAGGAATTTTAGCCTCTGATTCGGATAGTGGTAGAGTGGTTTTATCAGAAAATGAAAAAACCTATGTTTTAAGAGAACCAGATGGACTCGATTGTTACGAATTATTGTGGGCGGAAAATAGCTTATTTATTGGACTTAGTAATGGAATTATAGAGGAGTATATAATACAAGGAGATAATCATAAATTTATTAGATCAATTAATATTCATTCGGATATTGTGCAAGGAATGTCATACAATCCAAAATACCAATTGGTTTTATCAACCAGCAAAGATAAAACCACAAAAATATCCCATAACTTAGAAATTTTAGAAACTTTTTCTATGACTTCTATAGGGAAGTCTTTTTTTAAAAGAACGAGTTTTAGTAATTTCAATAATTTTGCTTATATTTGTAATATTCATAGTAATTCCATATTAGTGGTACACTATCCATTTACAGAATATCATTGGTTGTATCAATTAGGTCCATTTAATTCAGAAATCATAAAAATAGTTGACAACGGTGTTTATCTTTTCATTTTGTGTAGGTCTAGTTTGTACGTTTATAAAAATTTCGAATTACTTGTCTGCATTGAACAACTATGTTTCAAAAGTATTACAGATGCAACTATAATAGAAAATGCCCTTTTTGTTTCTTCTTTAGATGGATTTATCGCATCTTTTAAGTGGAATTAAATAATAAATTTGTCTTAAAATACCGTTAATATTTTTTATAAACCCCGTTTATGGGAATTCAAGATAAAATAAACGAAATCGAGGCGGAAATGGCTAGAACTCAAAAAAATAAAAAAACAGAATATCATATCGGTACATTAAAAGCAAGATTGGCCAGATATAAACATGAACTTGATAATCCAAAAACATCTAGTGCAAAAACAGACGGATGGGAAGTCGCAAAATCGGGAGATGCTAGAATTGCTCTTATTGGATTTCCAAGTGTCGGCAAATCAACTTTGCTTTCAAAAATTACTTCTACTGAGAGTAAAGCAGCCGAACATGAATTTACTACTATAGATTGTATTGCGGGTAAAATGATATACAACGGATCAACAATACAAATATTAGATCTTCCTGGAATTATAAGTGGTGCATCATCAAATCTTGGACGTGGTAGACAAGTGATAAGCATTAGTAGAACAGCCGATTTAATTTTTTTAGTACTTGATCCTAGACGAAAAAATGATAAAAAAGTTTTAATTAGAGAATTATATAATATGGGAATACGTCTTAATAAAAAAAGGCCTGACGTCAGTATTAATATAACAAGTAACGGTGGTATTTGTATTAACAAACAGTGCGATCTTACGAAAACATCTGAAGAAGCCATAACTGCAATATTAAAAGAGTACAAAATAAATCATTGTAACATTTTAATCAGAGAAGATGCGAGTACAGATGATATTCTTGATTTGGTTAGTAAAAATGTTTCGTACATTGATTGTTTATTCTGTTACAATAAAACTGACGAACTGTCTTATGAAGAATTTAAAGCTCTAAGTGAGGAAGACAATACAATTTTGATTAGCTGTAAAAACAATTGGAATATTGAGGATTTAAAAGAAGAAATTTGGGATTATTTGAATTTAACTCGAATTTACACAAAAAAGAAAAGTGAAGCTCCAGATTTTAATACTCCTATTGTATTACGAAATAATAAAACAGTTTTTGATTTATGTAGGTCAATACATAAAGATTTTTTTTCCGATTTTAAATATGCACTTGTTTGGGGTCGAAGCGCGAAACACAGTCCTCAAAAAGTAGGACTGAATCACATTCTTGAGGATGAAGATGTCATACAAATTTGTTTAAAATAAAAAACATAATTTAAAATAAATTGATTTTAATATTACAAATAAAAACAACCTTAAAAATTTTAATATTAATAACTATTAAATAATTTATATTAATAACAACTTAAATGAACAATATTAATAACTATTAAATAATTTATATTAATAACAACTTAATTGAACAATATTAATAACTATTAAATAATTTATATTAAAAATAAAAACGAAAACAACCTAAAAATTACGAATATCTTTAATTTAAAGTGCAAACCCGGGATCTACATGATTTAGACCTGAATATCCTAACAAAGACAAAGCCGCTAAAGAAAACATCAAATGATACGGATCTGGTTCATTTCCGGGACGATCCGAAAATCCGCCTTTTTCAGATTGACAGCTGAATATGAAATTTTCTAATTTTTTTTCATCAATAAAATGATTCATTTTTAATATTTTTAATGAAGCATATGCCCAGAAAGAATAACAAACATCTTCTTTTTTATTTATTCGTCCACTTAAACCTCCTGAATTAGTTTGGCGACAAATTATAAACCTAGAAATATCCCTACGATTTACGAATTGAATACACCCCAAAGTTCTTAGAATTGATAAACAACAGAAAGTAAAAGCACAATGGGTTTCATCTCCCAAAGCTAAACCAAAACCACCATCAAGATTATAACAAGACATAATATAATTGATACACAATTTGTAATTAAAATTAATTTTTTCACAAAATTTAACCGAA
The DNA here is from genome assembly GCA_018232325.1 of Muschampia gigas. Taxonomy (NCBI): domain Eukaryota; kingdom Metazoa; phylum Arthropoda; class Insecta; order Lepidoptera; family Hesperiidae; genus Muschampia; species Muschampia gigas. Next base: position 7,544 of record DVQZ01000001.1, read on the forward strand.
ATTGGTTTTGAAAGAGAAGATTCGGAGAAATCTAACTTTTGATTACAATACAATAAATGTAGAGAAAGTATTGCGCTACAATTAATTCTATTGTCTGTCATTCCAAATTCGTCATTTTTAAAGGATCCATCTTTATTAAAATTTTTTAAAATAAAATTAATTGTTTTTTCGTCGTAAAAATTTTCGTTAAAAATGTATAAAATTTGCAAGGCGTTGAAAGTAGTTAAAATTGTAGAAGGGAAGTTTTCTGACCCACCGTACCCTCCATCTTCATTTTTACATTTTTTAGTAAATTCTAAAAATTTTTCAATTTTATAATCAAATCCCATTATCTTTAAGGAATTTATTGTCCAATAAATTGTGTTTAATCTACCGGGTTCTGTCAAAATATAATCCAAGTCTTTTTTTTCCAAAAGATCTTGTAAAAAAATCTTGTGTTTCGAAAGATGTCTTGTGATTCATTGGGTTAAAAAAACGAAAACATTTATTTAATTCTAATTTCTTTAACTACTTTACTAAGAATATTACTCATCGTTTTTACCACATATTCCTTATTTGATCTTATTCTACATTCCAAATTAATTAAATTATCCGTTTTAGCAATACAAACATTGAATAAAATATCTTCATTTTGTCTTGTTGTACACAAAATATTACCTACTAGAATGTCATTTTCATCTAAAAAATCAATTACACTACCTTTTACAAATTTTATAAAAAAATCAAATACTTTTTTAAGGTCAAGAGAAGATACCATTTTGATAGAATAAACATTTTCCCAGGCCATTTTTTTCCAATTAGTCTTGAAATCGTCACGTTCACAGCTTTTTAGTTCTAAAAAATCCGAAATGTCTGTTTTAATTTCTGAGAAATTTAAAGTGTAATTTTGATTGGCGTATTCTCCGTTTTCGTTCGGATATTTAAAAGTAACTGAGCCATTAATAAATCCACTAACGCTGTCAAGAACTCTAAATACCAGTTTTTTAGAAATAGCAGATCTTCCGTTCATACTTTCAGGTAAATCTAATGCAATAGGTTTGATATTTTGACTAGTTCCAAAATCAAATAGCATATTTTGTAAATAATTATCAGTTTGATTGATTAATAAAACATTTAGTATAATTTCATATTTTGTATATGAAATTGATGCTTCTACATAAATTGGATCGGACAAACCAGTCAATTGTACTACATTAAATAAATTTTCACAATTATCCTCTGTTTCTAAAAAACTGCTCAATTTATCAATTTTTTCATTTTTTTTACTTTTGAAAAAAGGAATTTCTAGAGGTGCTAAAACATCAACTTTGTTTAAAAACACTTTTTGTTTTTTTTCAATTTTTTTGTACTTAATACCATTCACGATTGATTTTACGCACAAAAAAATTGTCGATTTAGTGCTCAAATCACAAAATTCTTCAAGTTTTGTAAATCCAAGAAACAAAGCAATAAGTTGTACTTTCAATTTACCTTCAATGTCCGTTTTTTGGTAAATTTCCGTCATTGAAATACAAATATAGCTTAGTAAAAATTTTGAATTTTTTTGAAAACATAAAAAACTTGATTGTCCCTTAAATTGACATATTTCCCTAAATTTCCCATCAACAAGATTAAAAATTTCTTCAAAATTAGCAAATTCTGAATTTTTAACAAGTATACTTAAGATGAATCGAAAAATTTTGCCATATTTTACAATTTCAAGCAAATTAATTAACGTACTTAAAATTTTTAAATCCTTCGAATTTTCAAAAATAACGTTTAGTAAATTTAAAGAAGCAAAAGACAAGGCTGGTGTCTCGTCTTGAATTTTTAAAAAACAAATATTTTTGATTTCATCGATAAAAATACCAAATTTTAAAATAAAATCAGTTAGAGTATTTAAAATCAGAATTTCTATTTTTTTACTTTTTAACATCATTTTTCCTATCTCTTTAAATTTTACCAAAATGGTCTTTTGAATTTCAATAACATCCTTAGTTTTACACACAGACGTAATAAAATCATAACACAATTTAGAATTTTCAGGATTAAAGGGATTCACAAGATCTAAAACATCAAATAAGTATTTTGAAAGATCGATAAGATCTTTTACATTTAAAATATTTTCAAAAGCTTCAGAAAAATATTCATCATAATTTTTTAAATCAATAAAGATTGTTGTTACACACTTTTCCAATAGTATGGTATTTTTTGACAAATCTAAAAGCTTAATACAAGATTCTAATCTACACTCTTCATCATTTAAATCTATAAATTGTTTTAAAAATGTTTCATCGTTAATTCGTTCGATTAAAAGTAGTGAGAAATCTTTAGCCTTTGAATGACCCACGTCATAAGCAAATTTTATTGCTTTTTCTTGATCAATTTCCCATAATGAACAAAAAGCCTGTATAAGACAACAAGTGTCGATTTCTTTATATAAACTATTTTGTAAAATAGTAGAAATTTCATCTTTCATTCCTATTTTTCTGTAAATTACTCCAAGACAAAAGTAAGCATTCCTTCTTACATACCCAACAGAATGTGACGTGTTTCCTTTTATTGATTTATAACAATTATTTAAAATATTGGAAGATTCAAGAGATGAAACAAATCTTAAAGTTAATCCCCTAATAAATTCATTAGGACTTTCTAAATCTTTTCTTATTTGGTTGTTAAGAAGTAAAAATTCATTTTCACTAATAAAAGGGATGTTTACCTCTAAAAAATAATAAAGAAGTCTTTTAAGTTCATTATTTTCCAATAGTAGAATTTCTTTAACAACCCTGTGTAAAATACAGTCATTTATTTTACCTTGACTTACGAATTCTATTAAATTTTTCATTCCTTCAATTTTTTTGTTGATATCTTTTGCTTCAATTAAATTTAAAATTTTTTCTTCAGAAAGTTCTTGGGAGGTTGAAATGTAAATAGAAGATTTAAACATTAAGGGGTCAATTAAAAATATTTAAAGGTATAATTCCTAGAAAAAATTCATTTTTTTGTAATTTATTTAAATAATTAGAAGCTATCTATTAGAACAATTATGTTTATTTTATTATAATCTACAGACTAGCTTTCAATTAATATATAAGTTCCTAAGAAATTATATCTTATTTAGTTTTTAGAACACTACAAAAATTATCAAACGAACCAATTTACTAGTAAATATTATTTTATTCTCTACATGACAATAGATTCTATTATTTTGTATAACTGTGTTAGATATATTATATTTAATTAAACAAATTTACAACAATTACTTATTTTCAATAAATAGGTCTAATTAAAACCTTTTTATAACAATTAGTTATTTTAATATTGATTTATTTAAAAGTAAAAAAGTATATTCTCTCTTTTTAATCTAAAGTAAAATAATAATTGTTCACTCGATACACAAGAAATAATAAATTGTTTAACTTCAAACAATTTTAATTACTAACGTAAAAATAAAAAATATTTATACAAAGCTTTAACAAAAAATAATAGCTAAGGACTCATTAGATTTCATCAATGTTCAGGGATTTATGTCCCATCAATACAACAATGTCTAAAGATCAAATTTTATAACAATCAAAGAGTTTGTATTGACCTCGTAGGTTTTAAAAAGAAAAGAAGCAATCTTTGTGTGGTTAAACTATTACTTACGTAACTATTAAAGTTCCAGTAGGTCTTGTTTACAACATAAATTAAGAAGCTTAGTAAAAATCATGTTTGGGAAGGAGAACCAGAAACGAGCACAGTTAGTAAAGTCAAAAATTTATATAAAGTTATTCTCACACAAAATTACAAGGAACCCCTTGATTGGTTTTTAATGTCAGTTTGTAATGTTATAAATTACATTACATGGAAAAAATATTATTTATCTTTTTAGGCCTTAGTAAACTTTGATTTTTGTTGTAATTTTGAGGTTGAGAAGACAAGCTTTTTTCAAGTTTTAAACTAAGAGTTTTAAGTTAAATAATTTTTTATTTGAAGTTAAATGATTTTTTGTTTTAAGTTAGATGATTTTTGTTTAAAGTTAAATGATTTTTTGTTAAAAGTTAAATGATTTTTTGTTTGATTAAATTTAACTATATAAATAGCTTATGTATCCTTAAAGAATACCATCTTTGTGTATAAATCAATCATAGAATAACTAAAATAACACTAGATTCTCCTAAAACTCATTTTAATAATTTTATTTGTACAATAAAATGGTTTAGTTCTATTTTAAAATTTTTTAATTTTAACCCCCAAAAATGTCTAGTTCTGATTTACGTCTTTTAGAGCCTCTTGTAGCTCATAAAAATAGTGTTACTTGTGTTAAAAAACTTAGAAATGGTAATTCTGATGCACTTATCAGTTCTTCTAAAGATAAAAGTGTTTTCTACTGGTCTTTAAACAGTGAAGTTAATAGCGAATTTGGAAAACTGTACAAGGAATTTTCTGGTAAACATAAAAAGAATATTACAGGTGTTGCTATTTCATCCAATGGAGATATGCTGGTTTCTGTCGGTGCTGACAAGCTAGGATACATTTGGGATGTTGAATCAAAAAAAACTACTGCAACGCTTAAAGGACATGATCGTGATATTTTGGCTGTTGCTATCAATAAAGATGATAATAAAATAGTCACTGGGTCTGTTGATTGTTCTATTAAACTTTGGAATACTAGAGGAGAATTAATAAACACTTTTGGACCAGGCCTTGAAAATTGTCATAAAAATTGGGTAACTTGCTTAGAATTTGATTCGCAAGACGAAAACATTTTGTACTCTGGTTCAAAAGACGGAACAGTAAAAATTTGGAATGTGGAAGATGGAACACTTTTAAAAACTTTTATTGAAGGAAACGTCTTAGACTATCAAAACTACGAAAAAGATCATGGAGAAAAACCAAAAGATCATGATTTAGCCTTAAGTGTGACATGTTTGACATTTTGTGAAGGTGCCAAGCTTTTAATTTATGGTGGAAAAAATAATATTGTCTACATTATTAAATTAGATACCAACGAATGTGTAGGAACTGTTGTTGTTGAAAATACAGTTAGATCTGTTACATCTTTCGAATCCTTTGCAGGTATTGCAATCGGTACAGATGATTCTATTTATGTATACGACGTATGTAGTAAAAGTATAGTTGCTACTTACAGTCTTTTAGAACTGGGTAAAGGTATTTCTTGCAATTCTCTTATTAGTAAAGGTAATGTTTTGTATTGTGGATTATCTAATGGTCAAATTTTTACTTTAGAATATTCCAAGAGAAGCGAATAAATTTAATTTATTTTTTTTATTTTTCCCCCATGTTGTTTCTCACACTATCAAAAATAGCCTGTCTTGTTGTTTTGATTACTTTTATTAAATTTCTTGTAAAATATGTCTGGTCTTTTTTAAATAATACAACAGTTTGGAAGAAAATTGAAGATAAAGTAGTTGTTGTAACAGGTGCTACTCAGGAAATCGGAATGGAAATTTGTAGACAACTTTCATACGAAAAAGTTAAGATCTTAATGATTGACGCCAATAGGAAAAAATTAGAAGCTTTAAAAAATGAACTTGAATCGAGAGCAGAAGTAAAATTTTATGTTATAGATTTTAATTACACTGCTGATAATTATAACGTATTTTCATTTTTGGAAGATTACGATATTGGTTTATTAATAAATGCAGCAATTTCTGTTGATAAGGGATTTGAGACCTTCATTAATCGCAGAAGTGACGTAATAATCAATACTAATATTTTAACTCTCACCCACATAACTCATAGGGTTGTGACCCAAATGATCCAAAAAAGATGTGGTTACATCGCTTTTATAGGTGAATCTGCCTTTGATGTTCCTGTTCCTTTTTGTGCTGTATATTCTGCAACTTTAGCTTATTGTCACCAACTAGCCTCCTCTTTATATTACGAATTGGGAGATTATGGAATAGTATGTGAATATGTGAGGTATGGAAGTATTTTGAGAACGAGAATCGACAGAAAAGATGGAATTTGTCATAACAATGTAAAAAAATTTGTTGAAAAATTTTTAAAAACTTTTGGATCATCTAGAGAAATTATACCAAGATTTTGTCATATGCTGACACATTGTATAGTTTTTTGTATTCCCCAAACTGTTATTGGTCACCTATCTAATACAATATTTGGTAAAAAAGAACAAGAACGAGAATATTTAGAAAGAAAAAAGAAAAATAAATAGTTTTTTATATTAAAATTTTTTAATTAATAGAATTTCCAGAATTTGATATTCTTGGCCAACACTCTGCGACTTCTTTTGGTATTGAACCAGAAATTTGTCCTCCTCTCATTTCTCCTTTAGCGGTAATAAGCACAGCGGCATTATCTTCAAATCCAATATGTGAACCATCTTCTCTTCTCCATACTTTTTTTTGTCTGACAAGTACAGCGTAATGAACTTTTTTTCGTAAATCTGGTTTTCCTTTTTTACAAGACACTACAACAATGTCTCCAGGGGCTGCAGCAGGGTATCTATTTAATCTTCCTTTGTAACCACGTACACCAATAACTTTAAGTAATTTTGCTCCCGAATTATCAGCACATTTTAATAAAGTTTCCATCTGACAACCTTTTGTCATTCTACGATGTGGTTTTCTTGCTACTTTTTTTTCACCGGCATCAGCTTTTTTTTCTGCGGCCATTTCGGGGTAGAAAAAATTTGAAATTAAAAAATTATTTATTTTGTTCAATAACATCAACAGTGTCTAAAATTGAATTTTTAATTGGATAAATAAGTTTGCAAGTTTCACATTCCAGATGTCCATCAATTATATTAGTCTCAAATAAAATTTTCCTAATATTTTCACTGTCAAAAGGTGTTTCAATGTCTTTTTCAGTTAAAATGTCAAACTGAAGTTTTAAATTATTTAAAAACTCAATTCCTTCATTACTTTCTATAAAGCTTCTCAAAATTTCTAGATTATATTCATTTTCTACCTCTTCCCATTCGTTAATTTTTAAAGTAGTTTTTGTTGAAAATGGACATTTTTTACATTTAAAAATACATTGAACAAAAATCTTCATATGGGTAAACTCAACTGCCCTTTCACGTTTTTAGATAACGAATTAATTTTTTAACCCTTCGTATGACAATTTCTCCTAATAAAGATTTTTTGGAAATATTTAATAAAACTTTAAGAAAAGAAATAGATATAAAAGATAAAGATATAAATGACGCTATGTTTTCGATGTTAACAAAATCTAATATAAAAAATTTTAACGAATATATTCGTATTTTTCAATATAGAAAAAAATCTAATATAGAAAACTTAATAAATAAATATAAACATTTAAAATATAATTACAAACATAAAGGTGATCTTTTAGGTCATTCTGGGCAGATAGAAAGAATAGCTTTCGATAATACTGGTAAACATGTATTTAGCGGAGGAACAGATGGAATGATTAAAGTTTGGGATATTACTACTGGTTATTTGATTCATACTTTTATTGGACATAGAAACATGATAAATGATTTATGTTTTAGTAAAGATGGTAAGTATTTTATCTCATGTGATTTTAACGGAATAATTAACATTTGGAATTTGGAAACTCTAAAAATTCATTTGACTATTAAACTGTTTACTGGTGTAGCTTTTGTGGAATTTTTTGAAATTCAAGACATTAATGATTTATACAATTTCGTTGTTATCCTTTGCAATGGTCTTGTAAAAGTTTATTCATTCGATAAAGACAAATTAATTAAAGAATCTGAAAATGATTTTACATTGGATGAGCCATACAAAGCTATTTGTATAACAGATGGTGGTAGATTTTTGCTAAGAGCTGGTTATTGGCCTTATTTAATTCTTTTAGACACTTTAAATATTGATAAATGTATTGTTTTTGATACAAATAATTTGCCAGTTCAAACAATTTGTGCGGCAAAGGATTGTTTAAAATTTGCCGCAGGTTGTGGTAATTGGCTTTTTCAATGGACTTATTTTTACGAAGGAAATTCGTCAATGGGTAATTTTAATAGATCTAAAAAAATATTACCAGGCCATTGGAAAAAAAGTGTAGTAAAACTCGATCCAGAGGATAATTTTAGTATTGACAATATGTGTTTTTTAAAAATTTTTTATATTATTTGCGTCTGCACAGATTTGAAAATTAAAATCTATTCCGATAGACTTTTGCGATATACATTAGAAATTGAAGAAATGGGTTCAATTTGTGCTCATCCATTTGAAAATTTGTTTGTTTTTTACTGACAACACCTCAGTTTTTATTTTTTAGATAAATTAATTTCTAAAAAACAAATTAATTTTAGTATTAACGATTGTCAATTTTCCAACGACGGGGAATATTTTGTAATTGGTGATGAATTAGGAAATGTAAGGACTTTTTCGCTTAATTATGACGAATACAAATATAAAGAACAATTTTTTATTTCTGATTTTGAACATTTTACAAGTCTTCCAAATTCCCTTTTTAGAGAATGTAGAAATGAAAATTCTTTGGATTCTAATAGGAATCTTAACACTGAATGGAAATGCTTACCCTATTTTAGTCGATCTGTTAATAATTATACAAATATTTTAATTGAAAATGCGGGACTTTTGCATTTTTTATCAAAATATCTTGATAAGGTAAAATACAAACGTAAATATTGCGATATTAATATTGAAATTCCAATTAATACATGTGAGATAGAAAAAAGTACAGAAAGTCTTGATATAAGTGACGATAGCTCATCAGATGCCTTTAGTATAACTGAAAATGAAACAAAGTCGAGCGATGAAGATTTATTTATTCGTCGACGGGGTATTCACAAAGAATCACAAATTGTCGAACAAAAGGCTGTTACGTTGCGAAGAAATTATGTTGAGCCTAAAAGCATTCCCCGATCAGGAGGAGTAAGATTACGAAGAAATGACAATAATGAAGACGAAGGTCTTGAATTTTTTCATTATCAAAAAAGACGAGATAAGAAAAAGAAAAAAAGTAGTGAAGGTCATTTAATTAAGAAATTGCGTAGAAATTCTGGTAAAGTTGAGGAAGATACACAGACATTAGACATGCCAAAAATTAGATTAAGACGTCATATGCCATCAGATGAGTAATAAGTTATTTGTAGAATATTTAATAAATAGGATGTTTAATTTTACATTTTTTAGATGTTATTAATTTAATATTAAAAATCAATTGATATTCTTTTTTACATATATTGACAAATGCTTGGTGTATTTTAGATTGATACAACTAGTAAAAACATTATCTATGTCTTGGTAATTAAAGAATCGTAATACCAGTATTTAATCTTCAAATTCTTATATTATAAAGTTTAAAAACTATATAAACACGTATTTAAATTTAATATATAACATAAATTAATGGCTATGTAGATTTTATAATTAAATGTAATTATTAGCTGAGTTCCTCCAATATGAATTAACCAATAAACCATAAATTATTATTAATTATAAATAAGACCATCTCTATATTGTTTGTAAATGGATTAATTCTCAGTTTAATAAATTTTTATAAGACACGGTATCGAAAAATAATTTAATTGAACCATTTTAGAAAAGAACAATTAATTTTTAGATTCCATTTTTTTCTCTTTTTAAAAATATAAATTTATTTTTTGCGTCATTAATTAGCTAATAACATATTGAATACCCAAACCAAAAATATAAATATTTTCTTTAAAACTATTAAGAACATTTGCTTTATCAACAATTAGTTCATATTTTTTTGTCAATTTTAAATCTTCAGACCAACATTTCATAAATCCATCATCTGAAACTGACCATAAAGACTTTTTAAAATACAGAAATTTTACACACGCAGAATGCGCCACAACTTTTTGTGTAACTACATTTTGGTTACAATCAAATCTGTAAATTTGATGTGAATCTCCACCTAAATAAATTATTTCTCTTTTTTTTAATATTGAATGTAATGATGTTGTACTTATATTAAAAATTGCAGTAGTTTTATTATAAATCTTATAGATAATTAATTTACCTTCAGATGTACATCCATAAAAAACTTTATTTTCTATCAAAAATGAGCTAAAAAATTTTTTGAATTTTTTTTTGGTTTTAATTTTACCACTTTTTTTCAAATATTTCAAATTACCAAGACTATCAGTGAAAAAAAGTTTTTTACTATAAAAAATAAACGTTATTTTGTATAAATTTACTATTTCTTTGATTATAAAGAGCCTATTTCTCTTTAATCGTATTTTATACAAATAACCTTCCAATGTCGAAACATAAAAATGTTTTTTACTTGACGATATTGATGAAATAGGTCCTAATACATTCAATGTATCAAGGATTTTTTCATTTAAAATTAATACAACATTATTTTCTGCGGTTCCGCACACAAAATATCCATCTTTTTCGACTACAGATGTAATTTCTTTAAAACCTACAAAATTTTTTTTATACCGAAAACATAATTTAAAAGATTTTGACTCTAAAATTTCTTCTATTTTATCTTCTTTTTTTAGTATTCCACAACATCTCTTTGTATATTTAACATTTTTAAAAATATAAAAATAAAATATTTTTTCTTCTGTAAAAATTTTTAGATATTTTATATTTTTTTTTAATTTTATGATTTTTTCCTTAGAAATTTTAAATCCTGCTTTGTTAAAAATAAGCCAGCCATTTTTAGTGGCTACAAAACCTTTATAATAAAATATGGGCCTTGAACATTCAACTGTAAAAAAAGATCTGTTTTTGTTAAAAATAGTAATACTGTTATTATTAATATGAAAATTTTTCAAAATCTGTTTTTGGCACAAAATGATTTTACTATTATCAGTTAAATTATTAGACTTTATTAAAACTGGATGAGTATCCATTTTATGTAATCTTATTTGATCTATAATATCTTGTTTGCTTAATTTTGTATAAGCGGATTTTGGTAAAATATGTCTATAAAAGTTCCCATTTGTTAGCCCAATAAAAACTTGGGAATCAGAAAAGGCAAGGTCATTGACACAAAAAGGACCGTAATTATATTTATTGATTAAAATTCTATTATTGTAAATTTTTACGTCACCATTTTTATTAATGGTACCAATAAAAGATTTAAATATATAACATTTTATCACGTAATTTCTGGTTTCCAATAAAGTCCAAAGTCCTTTATTATCTACAACAATAACTTTTCTATCTTCGCCGGCAGATATAAATCCATACTTATTAAGCATCAAGTCAAAAACACGTCCCTTGTGCAAGTAAAATTTTTCTAGTTGATTTTTTAATTCAATAGTAAAAAAGTCATAATTACCTGTACAAACGCAATTCTCATTGATAAAAGACAATTTTTGTATGCTACGTATGTTTAAACATCTAATAAATACATTGTTTCTGTATACTTTACCACAAAGTGTAACATAAAAAAAATCTTCGTCTTTAATATACGCATCAGAAATAAAAAGTTTGCTGAAAAATGTCTTACAGCTTGTAATTTCGCCATACGACAAACATATTTTCGTTATTTTATGTCTTCCAAAACAAATTATAATATTTTTATTCTTTTTTATTCCTACAATTTTGTAATCAACTTCTAGTAAAATATTTCCAGTAGAATCTAATAAATAATTTAATTTTGCAAAATAAAAATATTTTCTATCAGCAAAAAGGTGAACACTCCCTAACATAAATTTAATAGCCCCTCATTAATGTCGAATTTTTTATTAGCTTGCACAGAAATTGCAAATGAAATCATAAAACTTTATAAACAAGATAAATTAATTAACGTCAATAGTATCACTTCAAAAATGTGTAAAAAACATAAACTTAATAGTACTCCTAGAATTGTTGATATTATTTCAAGTATTCTTTACGAATTTAAAGATTTAATAAATAAACTTAAAGCTAAGCCGGTACGAACAGCATCTGGAGTTGCGGTAGTCGCTGTTATGTGTAAACCACATAGATGTCCACATATCGCTCTAACTGGCAATATTTGTATATATTGTCCTGGAGGACCAGATTCTGAATTTGAATATTCTACACAATCTTATACCGGATATGAGCTAACTAGTATGAGGGCTATACGAAGTCGATATGATCCTTTTGAACAATCTAGAGAGAGATTAAGACAATTAAAAAGTCTTGGACATAACATAGATAAAGTTGAATATATAATAATGGGTGGTACTTTTATGTCTTTACCAGACAGTTATAAAAATCAATTTATTATTAAATTACATGATGCTTTGAGTGGACATTCTTCCAATACAGTTGAAGAAGCTGTATTGGTTGGAGCCGAATCAAAACAAAAATGTGTTGGTATTACGATCGAAACACGGCCAGATTATTGTTCTAGAGCACATTTGAATAAAATGCTTAAATACGGCTGTACACGTATTGAAATTGGAGTACAGAGTGTTTATGAAGATGTTGCACGAGATACAAATCGAGGTCACACTGTTGAATCTGTCTGTGAATCTTTTTGCATGACGAAAGATGCGGGATATAAGATTGTTAGCCACATGATGCCTAATCTTCCAAAAGTTGGATGGAAAAGAGATCTAGCTCAGTTTAGAGAATATTTTGACAATCCTAAATTTAGAAGTGATGGACTTAAGATTTATCCGACTTTAGTAATCAAAGGTACCGGATTATATGAGTTATGGAAAAATAATCAATATAAAAATTATTCCCCTGATGAATTGATTGATTTTTTAGCAAGGATTTTATCTTTTGTACCTCCTTGGACTCGAATATATCGTGTACAACGAGACATTCCTATGACTCTTGTTAGTTCTGGTGTTGAACATGGTAATATTCGAGAATTGGCTCTTGCGCGAATGAAAGATTATAAAACGAGTTGTCGTGATGTTCGAACTCGTGAAATTGGAATAAAAGACATACATGAAAAACTTGATACTATAAATCCCGAACTTGTAAGACGAGATTACGTTGCAAATAGAGGTAGTGAAACATTTTTAAGTTACGAAGATGTTAAACAAGATGTTTTAATTGGTCTTTTAAGGCTTAGAAAATGTAGTGGAGAGACTTTTAGGGATGAACTTAAAGACGTTAATAATTTAGAGATTAAAGACATTGAAAGGAGTAAATATAAATTAATTTATAACAAAGAGATAAATAATAATAATGCTTCAATAATAAGAGAATTACATGTGTACGGTAGCGCAGTGAATATTGACCATAAAGATAAATCTAAATTTCAACATAAAGGATATGGTAGTTTATTAATTAAAGAGGCTGAAAAAATAGCTAAATTTGAACACAAATCAAATAAATTAGCAATAATTTCTGGAGTTGGTACACGACAGTATTATGAAAAGCTTGGTTATCACTTAGAGGGTCCTTACATGGTAAAGTTTTTATTGTAATAAATTATCGAATAGTCTAAATTTATACGTTTTAAAACATTTAATAAATCATTATTTTATTATATTTTTTACAAGGTTTAAGAAGTTGTGGATTAACTTTTTACTAATAATAAAAGAAATTTGCTTACTTAGACTTCTAATTTCATTATTAATAGTTTAGCTGTAAGATTAAACGGTTATTCTTCCTATTAAATTTGCTTAAAAATGATAAAAGTTTTTTTATATGTAAACACTATTTAAAGTAGAAATATTTTTAATAAGGACTTCGAATTCAAATAAAATGCGTCATTATATTAAATTTAAGTTTTCAATTTTCTTTATATTTATTTAACGTAGTAGATTTCTATTATACAAATTTTAATTTTTTATAAATCAAATTAAGACATGTCTGTAGACGATAATAAATTATGATAAAATGATAAGAAAAAAAATGTATTTAATTTTTTAACCCCTATTTTTTGTAAATTTAAGTTTTATTCAAATTAATCAGGCATAGTGATATTTTTAACATCTTAAACTATTTTGTAATAAAAAGTTGATAATTATTAGTGCATATGTAGTACATAAATCTCCATTCTTAAAATGGGTAGCTTTGCTAATAAATTATGATAAAGTTTAGCGTTAAAAATATTTCGAAAAAGTAAACAAACTTAAACTTAATAATTTACACACATAATTCTATAAAACTATTTTAAAGCACTAAAATGAATATAAATCATGTTTTTATTATCTCATTAAATTTTGTATATAAATTACTTTACTAGTAATCTTTTAAATGTAATTTATTCAGTAAAGAGAATTATTTTAATAGATTACTAGTAAAGTAATTTATTAAAATAACCTCTTTACTGAATAAATTGAGTGTTAAAAAATCAATGCGCTTAAAATTTAAAGAAGACTTTTTGAAAAATTTGCATAAATAAATGTGAAAAATCAACAAAGGAAAAAATAATTACATTTATTATCTATTCCTTTGTCATTTGTTTGTAAATTTTAATATTTTAATACCAACTTCTATAAGATCGACTATTATTTCCTCTGTTATAATTATTATTATTAGTTGACATATCAAATAATTTAGAAGGGACATCTTGATTAGCTTCTTTCAATATTTTAATTAAATCTTTAGCACAAGCTCGATTATCATTAGTAAAAAATGAATGAGACAATCCCTCAGTTACATTTCCTCTAGCAGTTCTACCAATTCTATGAACGTAATCTTCAATATTATTTGGAAAATCATAATTTACGACTAGTACGACATCCTTAATGTCAAGACCTCTTGCAGCCACGTCAGTTGCAATTAAAATATTTTTATAACCTGAACGGAAGTCGTTTATAATTCTATCACGAATATTTTGTGATTTATCCCCATGAATAGCAACAGCTTTATAACCTTTTCTGGAAAGATTATCTTCTAAATTATCACACATTCTTTTTGTATTAGCAAAAATTATGACTTTTTCTCCTTTCTTTTCATTAAGAGATTCAAACAATCTTTCGTTTTTTTCATGTGAGTCTATGACAGTCACAATTTGCTTTATTTTTGTATTTGTTTTAAGTTCAACACTTCCAATTGTCAAATGCATAAAATTATTCATATAACTTTCAGCAAGTCTTCTGACCTCTCTAGGCCACGTAGCACTCCACATTAAAGTTTGTCGATCAGGATTTGTTTTAACTATTATCTTTTTTAATTGAGGCTCAAAACCCATGTCTAACATTCTATCAGCTTCATCTAAAACAAGAAACGTGACCCTATTAAAATGTAAAACTCCTTGTTCATTAAGATCTATTAATCTACCAGGACATCCTACAACAACTTCACATCCCATACTGATGTCCTTCTTCTGAGTATAAGAAGAAACCCCTCCATAAACAGCAGTACATCTCATTCTGAAAAATCGAGAATATTCATCAAAGACGTCTTTTATTTGAAGACAAAGTTCTCTAGTAGGAGCCAAAACTAAAACAATAGGACCATCTCCTGATCTTAAAGGGACTTGAGCTTTGGCATGAATAAGAGCTGGAATGACAAAACTTAAAGTTTTACCACTTCCTGTCTGAGCAATTCCTACCATATCATTTCCTGTTAAAGCCATGGGCCATCCTTGAGCTTGAATAGGTGTGGGACCAGTAAAGCCTTTCAACTTAAAAGCATTAATAATTTCTTGATTAAAAGGAGTGTGTTCAAATTTAACGTATGGATTTGGTACATCTCCAGTTATTTTTATATCGTGTTGTTTTCTAAAATCTTCAGCTTCTTTATCAGAAAAATTTTCACTTCTCTTGTAAAAATTTTTAGAAAATTCAACAGCTGGTAAAGCAGGCTTGGCTTCAAAAGATGACTGAGATGTAAATTTACCGGGAGTCCATGTTTCAGATTTATTTTGATCCCATCCACTAGACTTGTTATATGATGGTTTAGAATTTCCATACCAGCTATCTTTTCTACCAAATTTATCTCCTCTGGGTCTATCAGAATCTCTCCATGATCTTCCTTGACTTCTTTCTTTATTATTGTAATTGTCGTTAGAATTGTATGACATTTTTTGGGGTATAAAAAAAAATATTTTTATAAAAATTTATTAAAATTTTTTTTCTTATCATTTTATAATATAAAGATATTTCTATGCTTCAATTGTCAAATAGTATGACAGCAGCCTTCTAAGCTGTTAGTATGGGTTCGATCCCCATTTAATGTATATTTTATTTTGTTTATAAAAATGTTTTTACATAGTTTTATAAAATTTTATTAATCAAATCTCTTTTCCATTTTCATCTAAAAATTGAAAGTCGGGCCCTGTATTTTTTACATCTTTAAGTTCACCCAAATCAAAGTTAAATTCGTCATTAAATTTTAGATTTTCCATTTTCTCGTCCGATTTTGGCAATTCAAATTTCAATTCTTTGTCAAACTTTGCAGTTTCAAGTTTATTATCAAATTTCGGCAATTCAAATTTAGATTCTTTTTCAGATTTTGGAAGTTCAAATTTTACATTTTTTGGAATATCAAAATCAACATTCTCATTTGGCACTAGAAAATTGGTAGTAGAAAAAGACAATTTTTTCGGAAGATTAAAACCCTTTTCTAATTTTTCAAAATCTTTACAATCATTTTTAACTTGTTCCACAAAAGTTTCTTTTGGTTTTTTTCTTTTAAATTCAGTGTTTCTTACAATTTTTCTTTTGTTAAGAACAACATAATCTTTATCTTCCTCATCTTCATCACTTAATCCTTCTAAAGAAAAAGAATCTTCATAATCACTATAATCATAATTGTAAGTATCAATTACAAAATTAATATCAGTAGAATTTTCTTCATCTGAATATTCATTGCTATTTGTGTTAATAATAAAATCTTCATCAGCTCCTACACTTTCAGCTAGTAATTTTATAAATTCGCTTGCTTCTTCTTTAGTAAGTTTTTTATTTTTACTTTTTAAAAAATTCAATATGTCCTCGTACATTGGGGCTTTTATGCAAAATATTTTTTTATAAAAATTTATCAATTTGTTGGTTTTTACAAACAAATTAATTGGTGATTTATAAGTAGTGTTTACAAGTGTCAATTATTTTATAATTTATAACTTGATAAATTTAAA
>DVQZ01000002.1:0-18748 GCA_018232325.1 Muschampia gigas
TTACACTAAACAAAATAACAAAATATATTTTACAAATTGATAAAATAATAATATAAAAAATTAACAAAATATATTTTACAGTTAATAAAAAATATATTTTACATTAAACAAATTAACAAAATATAAATTGTATTTTACAGTTAATAAAAAATATATTTTACATTAAACAAATTAACAAAATATAAATTTTATTTTACAATTCAAATTTCTTACCCTCATGGAATCAATTCAATACCAATCTTGTAACGAAGATAAATGCAAAAAAATTTATGATTTTGTTTTGTCAATGAATAAAACTCAAAATATCAGAAAGGGTGTAAATGAAGTAACAAAATGTATTAATAAAGGTACAGCTAAACTTGTTATTATAGCAATAGATTCCGAACCACCAGAAATTACTTTTTCTCTACCTTTGCTTTGTGAAGATAAAGGAATTCAATATGTTCATATTTCTTCTAAAAGATCACTAGGAAAAGCTTGCTCAATAGAAAGGCCTGTTATTGCTTGCTGTGTTTATATTCCAAAAGATAGAGAAGGATTGAAAGTTGAAGAGAAAATCAAAGATTTATTAGAAAAATAAATAATTTATATAAAACTCGTTTAATTGAAATAAATAATTTATATAAAACTCGTTTAGTTGAAATAAATAATTTATATAAAACTCTTTTCTATGATAAAATCAAGGTCTTAGGTTTACTCCTTTTTTTTTACATTGGTTTATTAGATTTTTTAAGAAAAGTAGCCCATATTGTTTTATGAACGATGAAAGTGATATTTTGAATCAAATCAATAAAAGAACTTCCTTGGAGAATGCAGATAGTGAAATTATGTGGAATTTATGTTTACAATTTGGTCTTTGTATTGGGATTTTTTCTTTATACATATTTTTAAGACCTAAAGTTAAATGGCTTTATTCTCCAAACATACAGGGTAAACGTAGTCACCCCTGTTTTAATTATACAGGACTTTTAAGTTGGATTATCCCTGTTATAACTGTTAAAGATACTGTTTTATTAACTTTAATAGGATTAGATGCCTTTATGATGTTACAAACTATAAAATTTCTATTTAAAATTTTCTTCATTTTATGTTTGACAGTTTTACCTGTCATTGGGTACATTTACTGGAATTATTTTCCTTTCGTCAATATTAAAATTCCACAATATACTACGAAAATGTCAATAGGTACAACTTCTACATTTAGATCCTATTATTTATTAATTTTGTTATATGTTTATTTGATAAGTATATTTATTTTTTATTTTATATTCATTTATTATAAGAGATATACTGTTTTAAGACAACTTTACCTTCGTGATCCCTCTACTTTAACTTCAATTGTAACATTAAAAAAATTATCAAAACAGTTTTCATCTGCGGAAAAAGCTATAGACTACCTAAGTCTTTCAAATAGAACTATTTTAGTATCAAATTTACCAAATTTTATAAAATCAGATAACGATTTACTAAACTTTTTTAACGAAATGAAACTTGGGGAAATTGAAGAGGCAATTTTACTTCACGACACAGCAGTTTTACGAAGGTTATACGAAGAAAAAAATGAAATAATAGAAAACATAGAAAAAGAAATCAATCAAGTAGTTTTAAAAATGAATAAATGGTCAATAGACAATAAAGAAGATTGTGATAAAAGTTTTATTAATTTTAAAGAATCATTGAAAAATACAATTAGTAAACTTTTTTTAGATGAATTTATAGACGCTGATAGAAAACAACAAATTTTAAAAACATTTGTAAACACAAACGACAAATTTAAGACAATTTATAACGAAAAAGAAAAAGCAATAGATTTCTTTTTTGATAATTTAAAATTAATACTGGAAAAAATAAAAACAGAAAAAAAATGTTTAGCAGATTTGGAAAATCAAGAAAACGATCATATTCAAGATTTAATAGAAAATCAAAACGTGTTGTTTATACCTGGCTATATTGACAGGGATGCTTCATTTTTTTCAATATATCATTTTTTTAATATTAGAAGATATTGGTCTTATTTTACCTTAGATTTACCAATCGGTACAAAAAAAGGTTTTGTAGTGTTTAAAAATTACAGAGATTCCAGTATTGTAAAACAAGCAAAAATAGGATCAAAAATTTTTTCTGTAGATGCTGACATGGCACCTACTCCAAATGATATAATCTGGGAAAATATAAACAAAGGCGGTCTTGTTTCTTTTATTTTTAAAATTTGTGGTGGTGTCGCATTTCTTATTTTTAGTATTTTGTTTACTTATTTGGCAATTAACACAATTAATATGGTCACCATTCCGAGATCTGGGCAAAATGGAATAATTTATCGTTTTTTTAATCGACATCCTACGATAAAAAATTTATATATTGGTTTTATTCCTGCACTTGTTTATAATATTTTATTATTAATAGTTCCTATTATAATTACTACCATTGTAAATTTAGAAGGTTTAAATTCGTATTCTAAGGCACAGAAGAGTACAATGTTAATGTATTCAAATTTTTTATTTTTTAATGGTTTTTTGTCAGCTTTTTTTGCTACTACGATTTATTCAAGTGTGAAGAAATTACTTTCAGGAGTTATGTCATTGAATGATTTTATTTCTAACTTTGGAGAAAACATTTTAGATTCTGTAACACTTTTTGTTAACACAACAATACAAAAATCCTTGTTTGGTATTGCTATGCTTTTATTAAAGCCAGGGCCACTGATTGTTAATCACTTTTTAAGTAGATTGTTTACAACAAAAACTAGAAGACAAACTGAACAAGCTGAATTTGCCCCTCCTTTTGATTTTGGCTCTATGTTTCCAGATGTTTTAATTGTTTTTCCAATGTTATTTTCTTATACTTTAATATTTCCTTTTGTTTTAGTAATTGGGTTTTTTTATTTTGGCCTGATATATTTATTTTATAAAAATGATTTTTTGTATAGTTCTAGGAATCATTACGAGTCTGGTGGAACATATTGGGAACAAGCTGTAGTTATTATAATTTATTCTGTATTATTTTTCCAAATATCGACAGGTGCAGTCATTTTTTTTCACAATGAAAAATTTATTTCGCTATTACTATTTCCGTTATTTTGTGTAACGATAAATTTTAATTCGAACTTAAAAGATGTTTTTAGTAAAAGCTGTAATTCGTTTCCTTTGAATCATCAAGAAGGTGTCTATTTAGATGAATTTACAAATAAATTGAAAAAAGATAGATTTGATTTATTAGAGTCTTGGGATGAAGATGTGTCTCCTAATGATATTGATACAATTTCATTAGATGATATGGGATATAAAGATGAACAAAATTTAGGAACAAGTTCAATATATTTTAAGGATCCTTCTACTTCTACAAGCCTAACAGATTTAATTTTACCAAAAAACTTTTTTAAGCTTTTTATTTCACTAGAAAGATTTGATAAAGAAAATTTATTTGGTTACAAGAAGACCACACCAAAATAAAAATATGTTTATTTATAAATAAATGCTTTTATTAAAATATGCTTTTAACATAAATTTGTTTATTTATAAATATACTTTTAACATAAATTTGTTTATTTATAAATAAATGCTTTTAACATAAATTTGTTTATTTATAAATATAATTTAAACATAAATTTGTTTATCTAAAAATTTATTTTCCTTAATCAGTATTTTAATAGACTTTAAACCTTTTTTAATAAAAAAATGTTAATCTTTGTGCTTTTTCCAACATTAAAATTTATTTTTGTATATTAATCATATTTCTACGATTAAAAACAAGTTTGTAAAACTAATTAAGATCCTGAAACTCTTTATTTAAAAAAAATGCGACTAATAACCATTGTAAATCAAATTATTATTCTGTTGTACTAAAATTAGCATTGGCATAAAAGACTTAATAAAATATTAGAAGTATAATTATATTGTAAGAATTACGAGAAAGTATTTATTTAAATAAAATTTATAAGAGCTATATTTTGTTTATCACACGTTAAAATTCTAAATGATCTAATTTCTCTTAATTTATAATATAATTATACTACTAATATTTTATCAATTCATCAATGCCAATACAAATTTTGTTTTAGATTTTCTAACATAATTTAAATTAACTTTTGATTCTCCTTAAATGAGGAATGAGTTTATTTCTCTCAATAGAATAAGAATTTATTTTTATTGGAGAAAACTTCAGCTATTGTATAGAAACACATTATGTTCACTTAACTTTTTTTTAATCATCATCAACTTCTTTTCTCTTAAATTATATTAAGTAGGTAGTAATAAAACAAATTTTTATTATATTTTTTCTAAATTTTAAATTGTAATAAAAATAAAACATATATTTTATATAATGCTTTACTAAAATCTAAAAAACTAACAATTATATTTTAACTTATAAAATAATTAAGATATCTTTATAATTTATAAAAAAATTTCTTAGTAGTTGATTACGTTTTAAATAGAAGGATTTTAATTTAAATTGTTAATTAAATTACCCCTATGAGTTTAAAATGTAATAATTTAAAATGTAGAAAAAATATCATAAAAATTTGTCTTATTACTAATTGCTTACACGTATTCTGTCAAACATGTTATAACATGGTAAAAAAATCAAAAATATGTAATGCTTGTAAATCTTTATGTACTGATAATGACATGTTTATTAGAGAACTGGAAATTGTACCAAATATAATGGGTTATAATCCAATGGAAGTATTTGATGCATGTAGAAATGCTTTATCCTTTTGGCAATATCAAATTGCTCAGGAAAATGCTATTTATGATGCAATAAATGAACAGGCTGATAAATCCATAACTGCTTTAAATTATGAAATAAAGAGTTTGAAGGCTAATTATCAATTAGAAATTGAATCTCTTAAAAATACACTTGATCGTGTAGAAAGGTCATTAGAAAGGGAAAGACAAAACAACTATGATTTAAATATTCAACTAGAAGAAAAAATTAAACAATATCAAAAGTTTGTTCATAATACAGAAAAAACTAAATTTAAAAATAAGCAATTAAGTGATATAACTTATTATACACAGCATAATAAAGAAAATAATAAAATATAAATAAATTCATCAGTTTGTTGTTTTTTTAGCATTAATAAAAAAAGTATAAATAAAAACAAAAAATCATTTAGCATAAATAAAAAAATATTATACTGCCCTTTACAATGAACTCTGATGAAGAATTTGCAAATATTAATTTTAGTCATTTAGATGAAGATCAAATTTTATCATTTGATTCATCAGACTATTCAGAATTACTTTGTGACAATAAAAATGATTCTTTTGATGATGATGAAAATTTATTTTTTTCCAGTGTTGATGATTTTGAAAATAGTGCAATTAAAAAATTCAAATTTTGAAGAAAATAAAAAAAAATTTAAACAAATGGAAAATGAAGAAATTTTAATATCAGAAAAAAAGTCTATGAATAAAATAATAGAAATAAGTTCAGATCTCTCTGAACAAGAAGTTGGATTTAAAACTGGTAATAATAAGAAAATTCTTATTAATTCACAAATTACTGGAAGAGTTCCTAAGTTTTCTCCTGTGTATAAAAATGGTTCAATGAGAAGTTACAATTGTCCACAAAGAGGTCATGTTTCGTCTGATATGGAAGAAAAAAACAGATTTCTATATTTTTTTTCCAAAATTAAAAAAGAATATAAAAATGTTAATTCCATTTTACTTAAAATTCAATATAGATGGGTTTGGCTAGATTTATTTATGAATAATAAATTAGGGCTTGGATATGAATCATTAAGATATATTACAGAAAATATTAAAAAAAGACTTAATAATGAATATTCTGTAATAAGAAGAATTATAGAAGGAGATGAAGTCCCCTACAGATATTTTATTTTTTTAGTTTTAAATGTGAATAAAGACGAGATAGAAATTTATGATGGATATTTTTCATGTAAAGTTAAGGTAGATTTAAGCATTGCAAAGTTGCTGGAATCAAAGAAGTTAAAAATGGGATTTAAAATTAAGCTGTTTGGTTGTAAATATTTGCTTAAATCCAATTTTTCGATTTTTGACTATAAAGAAGAAAACTGCGTTTTACAGGCCTTTTCAAATTCATTTGACTTTGCTTTGAATAACAGAATTTTGGGTTATAGAAAGAAAATATCTTTTATTCGTAATATTAGAGATATAAAAAAAGAAGGAGTTATTGTAAGTTGCATAAAAGGACATGTCAAAAGAATAATAGATATCAAATATGTTGTACAGGTCAAAGGGTATAGAAATTCAGTAGAAAATTTAGAAGGGGAATTGGAGAACATTGAAAAGTTAATTATTAAAACAAATGAAAATGTCAAAAATGAAGATGTAAAGATTAAGAAATATGTTAGATTTATTTTTGAGGATCACACTGGGGAAGTTCTTTTAACTTCTTGGATTTATACAGAAGATATTATAAAAAATAGTAAAATGATTATTTGTGGGCTAATGCCTGTATCATCGGCATTAGGAATACATTTGACAACATGTAAATATACATATTTAAAATTTATAAATTAATATAAAAATGAGTATAAAAGAAATATAGTACATTTATTTTCTTAAGACACCAAATGTTAAGTAACAGAAGAACCTAGCTTCATCATAGTTGTTACTACTATGTTTATATCTTATTAAAAATCTTAACAAAACATCAATTTGAGAAGCATTATATTTTTCAAGAGTAATATCTCCACATATTTTGTATATTACAAAAGCAGTAACTTGATGATCTAATATACTACCTCTAAGATAAATTTCTTTGTAAACTTCAAGGAAATCTTCAAATCTACGTCGTTGCAATTCAAAGCTATCGTGGCTGCAATGGTAAACATTGAAAAGTGTTTTTAAAAGTTTGGTTCTTTCATATAAATCCAATTCGAGAATAGAAGCAGGGTCAAGTAAGAAATCTGCACAACAGATGTCACTGTTTGATGAATATTTAAGATCTGTTTCAATAATACATTTATCTTTGCATTTGTAGAAATGTGAAGGGTTAACAAAATTCTCTGTTGTTTTTTCAAGTAATATGTAGATATACTCATCTACAATTGATTCAGGCTTAAGATTATTATAGATTATATAGAAGCATTCAACAAATCTACGTTCAGTTAAACATTTTTGATATAAACAAAAATCACAAAAATGTACATAGTAAAGAGATCTTGTAAATATAGTTACAATCTCACTAACAATTTCTGTTGTACCACCTAGAGAAGAAAAAGATTCAAATGAAGGAACACTATTAATTTGGGATCTAATAGGTTTCAAAATTTTTTGTAAGATAGTAAAGTTACACTTGAGAAGATTTTGTCCTGTGTACATTCCTGTTCTACCACTGAAATTTTCTATTCCTATCAAATATTCATGACGGTTAAATTTATTTCCATCATAAGGTAAGCAAGAATATTTTCTTTTAAATTGATCATAAACATGAGATAAATTCTTAAAAGATTCTGAAGATCTTAATTTCCGTTTATGTAATGTTTTTGAATGTTTTGCAAAAAGAGAAACTAAATATAAACCAATAACTTGTATTTTCATAATAAGGGTACATCGTAAAATTATTTTTATACCTTAAAATGTTTGTATAAACAAACAAACATAAATTTTAAAAAAAGATATATTTATTGTATTTTGCATTTCTTTCCAGATATATTAACTTTTAAGTTTATTTGTCTAAACAAACAAACTCAAAATAAATTAAAATTTTAATAAATTAATTTGTAAATTTATATTATATTTTTTTTATAAATAATGCAAATTTTTATGTTATATACACAAAATTATATTAAAATCTTTATTGAATTTATTTTAAATATTATTGTCATACTTAATTCTTTTTAAATATTATTGTTATACTTAATTCTATTTTATATTATTATCATACTTAATTCTATTTTATATTATTATCATACTTAATTCTATTTTATATTATTATCATACTTAATAATATAATATATTATTATCATACTTAATAATATAATATATCATTGTCATACTAAATATTGTACATCAAAAAATTAATCTCTAGGAGAACTTAATGTTTTGATGTCTACATTATCATCTTCTAAATCTTTAGTATTTAAAGGTGTAATCAATATCACCTGATCCTTTGAATTTATAAAATATTTGATAAATTTCTTTATAATGTATTTTCTATTTAAATCATCCATAAAAACATCAAATTCATCTAAAATCTTAATAGGACAAGAAATGTAAGGCCATAATGAAAATAATAATGACATTGCTGCAAATGATCTTTCCCCACCAGATAAGGTCTCTTTTGATCCAGAAATGCCAAAATTATGTACTTCCATTTTTAATTCTAATTTTTCATTTTTATGATTAAAATTTAGAGATCCTTTGTAACCTCGTTCTAATGTTAAATTTTTAAATCTTTCCATAGCACAATTTCCTATATATTCTTTAATTTCTTCTCTTTTTATAATCCTTTGTTTGTATGACTCAACAATCTCTGTAATATTATGTTTATTACAATTTACGATTTCTTCAAAATATTCTTTCTGCTTTATAAATTCATTGATTTTTTCTTGTGTCTCTACTTTGTCTCCTACTTTTTTAGATTCTTCTATTTCTATTTTAATGTTATTAATTTCTTCAATAATCTCTTCTTTTTCTCTGGGATTAGAAATTTCTTGACTTTCTTTTATTAAAATATTCCTAGCTTCTTCTACTAAGTTATTTTTATTTTTTAATAGATTGTATAATCCACTTCTTTTTTGAGAATATTGTTGTATATTATCTTTTGATATATTTAATTTAATCTTTAATTGTTGTAATTGACTTTCAATATTTATACTAGATGGATATTGTGTATTAAATAAACTGTCTTTATCATTTTCAAGTATTTTTATATTTTTTTTATAATTATCAATTTTATTACTTAGAGAGTTAATTTGTTTTTCTAGTGATCTAAAAGAATCTGTTAATTCTTCGTTATTTATAACATCACTTTTATATAATTCTATTTCTTTAGCACTTTCGAGTTGTCTAACAATATCTGCTAGTTGTCTTTCTAATTTATTACATTTTTCTAGATAAATTTCATTTTTTTTAGATATTTTATCAAATTCAAATTGTTTGTAAATTGGTTTGTTTTTTAACAACAAATCTAATTCTGCTTGATAATTTTTTTGTTTGTCTCTTGGTTTTTCAAAAAAATATTTTTCAATCCTTCTAGGTGCAAAATCGGATATTGATCCTCCTAATTTTTTTATAATATCTCCATTAATTGTATAAGCACAATCTATATTTTTAGGATCTCCTCTTATAAATTTATAAGCTTCATTTCTATTTTCTATTAAAGCCTTTTCTTCTATATTAGCTAAAACAATAAGTTGATTTAAAATTATATTATTTTTACAATCTATTACATCTAATAATACTTTACAATTATCATTTCTAGTATATTTTATTAGTTTATCAATTTTATTAGATGGAACTAATATTGAAAAGTTAACATTATATTTTTTAAAAATCTGTGATAGCCTGTTTCTATCTTCTTTATTAAAAACTATAAAACTCGATAAAAGTTTATGCAAAACAAGACTAGAAACTTTCCACCATTTTTGATCTTTTAATTTTATAAAATCACAAATTGGTCCAATAACTTTTTCATTGAAATTTGTTTCATTTATAATTTTTTTTATATTATTTATTTCTGGGTGTATCAAATTATTCTCAATTGATTTATTACAATACTCAATTTGCTTTTGTAAGGAATAAAATTTCTTTGTATACTCACTAATTTGTTTTTCATGTTCATCTTTTATATTTTTTTCTTTTTCATAAATTTTATTAATTTCTTTTTGTTCTTCTTGTTTTTTCTATTTGTTTTTCTATTTCTATTTTTTATTATTTAATAAGTTTTTTTCATCTTCCACTGTACTCAGCTTTTCTAATCTTTTTACTAAATCTTTTTTAATATTAAAAGTGTCTTTTAAAACTTTTAAATCATTTTCCATATTTCTTATTTTTTTATTAATTGACGTCATTTGGTCTTCAATCTGAGTCATCTTAATTTTATTTTCTTCTTTCATTTTTTTAGATTTCTCTTCTACAGTATTTTTTTCTAATTTATAATCTTCTATTTCTTTCCATAAATTTCCATATATTTCTTGTTCTCTTAAAATATCTTTTTCAATATTAGAAATTTCTTCTTCAACTTTTACTACTTCTTTTTTTAATTTATGCACTTCTGTCCATTTTATTTCATTTTGATTATGCAAGATTTTATTTTTAAGGTTATCTATATTTTCTAAAATATTTAATCTTTTATTTTCTTTATCTAATTGTTCATTAATACTTTTTATATTATTTCCCATATTTTCTATAATTTCTTTAAGTTTATTTACATTCTCTTCAAATTTTTCATTTATCAATTTTATATCAGCAATCTCTGTACCTTTTAAAAATAATTTATAAAGATGTGATGGATCAGAACTACTTAAAAATCTTTTAGATTGTTCTTGTGTTAGAAAATTTAGAGGGTTTTCAAATTTAATATTAAAGAAATCTAATAGAAATTCAAGATCTTCTACTTTACTAGAAAACACTTTTTTTTGTTTATTGTAAATTAATAAAGAACTAGATTTTATGGTAACTCTTTTTTCTATAAAAATAAAATCTCCAAAAAAGTCATAATTATATTTTTTTGTGTTATTAAGAATACATTTTATAACAAATTCTTGCATATTTGTAGATATTAAGTTTTTGTAACTATGACCTCTTTCTAAACTACTTGATCTTTGTCCAAATAAAATTCCAAGTGCTATCATAATAGCACTTTTACCACTACCATTTCTACCTCCAATACATGTAAACTGTTTTTCAAAGTTAATTATTAGATGATCATGACACATAAAGTTTATTAGTTCCAATTTGACAATTAAAACAGAATCTTGAATGTTTTCTAAATTCATAAAATTTCAAAGGGATAAAAAAATTTATAAAAGACTAAAAGATCTTGTAAATATTTAAAATATTATTAAAATTGAGATTAAAATAATATTTAATATAAAATTTAATATTGATTGAATATAAAATTGAGATTAGAATAAAATATAATATAAAATTGAGATTAAAATAATATTTAATCCTAATTATATATAAAATTGATTAAATATTAATTTAATATAAAATTGATTTAATATTAAAATTGAGATTAGATTAAAATTGATTGAATACTCTAATATTATTTAATTAATATAACTAATATTATTTAAACAACATAAATATTTAATTAATATAATTATATTATTTAATATCAAATTTTATTTGTTTTTTGTATAAAAAATTATACAAGGTTGATCATTACTATAATTTTTCAATCCAGTAGAAATTGTTGAATCATTATAACTTACCCATTTACTATTTCTTTTAGAAGATGAAAAATAATGTCCACAATTTAAATCCCCAGAATGACAGACTATTCCATTAAGATAGTAGAAATTATTCCCAAACTTAACTTTATCATCAATTTCTACATTATCTGAATTTTTATAAAATCTTGTATTATATCTTTTTATAAATAATATTAATATTTTAGGATAAGCAATTACTTCGTAGTTTTTAACAACAAATTTATTAAAATTGCATTTACCACATTTCCAGGATTTACCACCATCTACATTTTCTTTATCAAGAAAATCTGATATAATTTTCTGTGCATTGGAATTTACTTCTCCTGTTATAATAGTTGTACTAACAAATGTTTCAGATTTATTTTTACAACCAGGACATAAAACTGTCTGTTTTAAAAAACTATGAAAAAGGTTAGAAATAATATTTTCATTAGTGTGATTTATAAACTCATTTAAATCTCTACACAATGTAAATTTATTTGGTAGTTCATCGTGTAAAACTTCTAAAAATCTAATTAGAAATTCATGAGCATCTTGATGTGCCCCATTAAAAAGATCTATTTTTTTATGCAAAAAATTTAGGAATAATTCTGGATTAACAATTATTGATGAGTCATATTCATTTATAAATTTAGAAAATTCTTTAGACATGGGTTATTTTGAATTAAAAACATCTTCTTTATAAAATTCAACGATTTCTCCAAATGATAATAAACATTGTATAGATGAATTGAAAAAACAGTTATTTCTTATATTTTTAATCCCTTTGGAATGTAAAAAAATTCTTTTTTTTCTTTCGACCATATTAGGGTAAAAAAATACAATTAATATTTTATTTTAAAACAAACTAATTTTTATTTTGAAACAAACAAATTTTATGATAAAAATAGTAATAATTTAAATTGTTAGTATAGTGTTTTATTTATAATTTACTTATAAAATATTTTCGTATATAATTTAAATTATTAGTATAGTATTTTATTTATAATTTAAATTGTTAGTATAGTATTTTATATGGACCATTTATGCATTTAATTTACTATTACAATATTATATTAACCTACTATTGAATAAATACCTTATTAATCTACTATTACAATATTATATTAACCTACTAATACAATATTATATTGATTTACTATTACAATATTATATTAATCTACTATTACAATATTATATTAACCTACTATTACAATATTATATTAATTTACTATTACAATATTATATTAATTTACTATTACAATATTATATTAATTTACTATTACAATATTATATTAATTTTTCTATATGTCATTTTTTAATAAAACATGTTTCATAAAAAAAATTATACCAAGAAAATTTATTGTAATAAACTTTTAGTATATTAATTAAAAATAGATAAATTTGAAATGTTTCAATATAAAACACTTATGAGACACAATGTTTTATAAAAAAATATAAAAATAAAAATAATATAACATGTTATGAATAGAATTCTTTATTTGTTTTTTATTATTCAATACATCTTTGGTAAAGAAGAAGAAGCTTCTGCTGCTAATAAAGAATTAGCTTCGAGTGATGAAAGTATAATTGTGAATAAAGACGGGTTAAATGACGCCTCTGATAGGGAAAAAAAATATCAGAGAAATCCAAGAGTCCCTCCTAAAAATTTAAAGAAACTAACTTTAAAACAGGTAGCTCAACAAGCTAAAGAAGATGGACTGGGTTCTGTTGCTGTACTTGCTGTTTATGCCAAGGATTCTGCTTTACATCGATTACCTGAAACTGTTTTACAAGTTGCGGAAAAAGATCTTGAAGTAGGCACAAAATCAGATGTACAATATATTGACTATGGCGAAGACTTAGAAGGCTACACAGAAGACAGTAAAGATGAAGATGAAAACACTAATAATGATAATAAAGAAAACAAAGATAACAAGGAAGATGAAAATGCATCCAATGATGAACCAAAAACATCTGAAGGTCAACAAAATGCATCTAGTAAAAACTAGTCCTAATTAAATATAATATTTTATTACATTTTTAAAATTTCTTATTATTATTACAATATATATTTATTATTTTTATTAAAATATATATTTCTTATTATTATTAAAATATATATTAAATATTATTATTAAAATGTATATTTCTTATTATTATTAAAATGTATATTTCTTATAATTAAAATATATATTTATTATTATAAAAATATGTATTAAATATTATATTGACTATATCTTTTTATATATATTTCGTCAAAGCATCTATTGATACTAGTTTGTAAATGGTACTATAAATCTTAATTTGTGTTATATTATATTATTAGTTATTATACCATTACATTGATACTTGATTAGTCATTATACCATTACATTGATACTTAATTTATTATATTCATTACCTACAGATCTCTTTCTTAGTTGTAGACACTATGGTAAAAATTAAACATAGATCTTATTAAATACCTCTTCAATATAATTTGGCTATTTATACATTCCTAAAGATTTAGTATTAATTTGTAATTTACTAATTAAAATTATTTAGAAGATTCTCTTAAGGCAAATAAAGGTGTAGAACTTCAAGACAATTTTACTAATATAAACTAAATTGACAGTTTTTAATTAATATTCTATAAGCAATATTAGCAAACAAATAATCATCATAACTAACATTTAAACTTGTTATTGGATAATATCTGTATATTGTCATCATCAAGGTGTTTCATACCTAATAGTGTTTTATAAAATTAAATTAACAAAAAAATATAAATTATTATTGTATATAGAGTAAATTAAATCTGTAGTTTATTCAAATTTTATTTATAAAATGTAGTTTATTCAAATTTTGTTTATAAAAATGTAGTTTATTAATATTTTGTTTAGAAAAAAGTAATTTATTAATATTTTGTTTATAAAAATGTAGTTTATTGATATTTTGTTTATAAAAATGTAGTTCATTGATATTTTGTTTATAAAATGTAGTTCATTGATATCTGTAATATCTTTTTTTATAATAAAGAACATTCTTATAAACAAATTATTATATAGAAAAAGAATTTCGTATATCATAATATTATCCAATAAAATTTAATTAAAAAATTATTGGTTAAATTACAAACATATTGTTAATTTATTTATTAATAAATTTAGCAATATACTCAAATGGGATATGACTGTCTCTCTAATATTTTCTCTATTTGTATGTCAAAGAAGAAAAAAAAGAAAAATATAAAAAAAGATGAAATGAGTTCTCCAGAAATAAGTACAATAAATGATAATAGAAATAATATGAGTATAGATATAATAGATTCTTATAATAAAAGTAAAAAGAAAAAATCTATTGATTTAAAAGAATTAAAAAGTAAAAAGAAAAAATCTATTGATTTAAAGGAATTAAAAAAAAGTCTTCAAAGTCTAAAAGAAGACAGTTGTACTTCAAATATTTCTGAATTAGAAAACTCTTTGAGTATTAAAAAAGAAAAAAAGAAACGTAAAACTAGAAATAAAGAGAAAAAACTTGTTGAAGAAGAAATAAAAAAAAATTAAAAAAAAATTAAAAATAAAAAAAAATCTGAAAAGTCAAAAGAAAAAAATGAAGAACTCTCGCAAACACGAAGTTTTTTGAGTAATGAAGATCTTAAAAGAATACAAGAAGTTTCAAATGATGTAGATTCGGAAAGTGAAATATGTTTTTTTTCTAATGATGTACAAAAAAAAAGTTTAATAATGATTTGTATAAAAGAATGATGGCTTTATTAATAAAGAAAAAAGATAAAAAACAAAAGTAGAACTGTTGAAATAATTAAAAAATAAACAGTTACATTAAAATTTTATATTAATTAATAAGATTTGTTTATTAGTAGAATTAATTAATATAAAATATTTTAATATCATATTAATAATAAAAATTCATTATTATAAGAATTATAATATAAAGTAAATATATAAAATAAAATTTTATGTATATTACTAAGATTTGTTTATTAGTAGAATTAATTAATATAAAATATTTTAATATCATATTAATAATAAAAATTCATTATTATAAGAATTATAAAATATAATATTGTGAGCATTGTATTACAATATTTATAACTTATAATATACAAATTTTATAAATCATAGTGATATAAAAAAATTAGAAAAATATACATTTATTCTTTAGCGATAGCTCGATTTACCCACGCATCAACTTGTATAATAATTGAAGCCAATTTATTGGCAACATTAGTAGATGGAATGAAAACATAGAAATTTTCAAATTGATCAGCTTTATTATCTCCGAAATATCTTCTATCAAAATCAATCTGTTCTAATATTTTGTTTAGAACTGCCCTAAGGTATTCTTTATAAACTTCAATTAATTTTTGATATTCACAACTTATGAGATTATGACTTTGATTATCCCCTAATTCATTTAATAAAGCTTTTAAAAAAATAGAAAAAATATTTCTAGTAGCTCTACTAGAAGCTAATTCAATAATTGCACCACTAGCAGGCTTAGTTAAATTTTCAAATTTAGGTAGTTTAAAGTCGGGCCTTGGACCAGCTCTTTTAGCACTAGAGCTTAACAACCAAGAGTAAAAAAAGCCTAAAATAGTTTCAGCAGCTAAATCGTCGATTGCCGAATCGGGCTGAGCGAGAAATTTAATGGCAGTTTGTAAATAAATTGATGCAAAAGGTATTTCAGTATGGGAATTAGTAAGACTATATGGAACTAAGTTGTTTCTTAAGCACATGTCTTCATTACCGGTAGCTGGGATGTATTTAAAGATTGTTTTTACGATATTATTGTTAGTTGAAAAATCTTTTGATAGAATATCTATTATATCAGGGTAACAAAATTGTTCTCTGTAAAGATTTTTATGAGAGAGACCGTCGAAACTTGGTAAATTGGTATATAATCCACATCTAATTGTACTTAAAGAAAGAAAAATAACTTGCAACATGGTTGGGGTACATTTTTTTCTTAAATAATTTTTTTTTAATTAATCTTTTTGTAAACATATAAAAAAAATTTAAATAAGTAATTTAAATGTAAAAATAGGTCTTTTTTTAGACTTTTAAATTTGTTTATTTGTTTGTATAAAAACAAACAAACTTTTAATACTAAATTTATAAATTATAAAATTTCATTCAAATTGTTTAAATTTTAATGTGAATATATTGAATTCATATGTGTTATAGATACAATTAATTCTTTATATTTTAAATATATGTGTTTTAATATAAATATAGATATATTGAATTTATATGTATTTATAGATACAATTAATTCTTTATATTTTAAATATATGTGTTTTAATATAAATATAGATATATTGAATTTATATGTGTTTATAGATATATTTTATTTGTTGTAATAATGTTTCTCTTTACACTTGTTATAGATATATTATAAATATATATCTATAAATTAGTTGTAATAAAGTATTCATAGATAAAATTAATTCTTTATATCTATGAATACTTTATTACAACTAATTCAAATATATATAAACAATTTATACAAACCTGTCTTTATAATTTATTTATTTAATTCCCTTATGTCTTCTGATGATGGGTGGGAAGAAGTCTACAAAGAAGATTTTAATATTAAAATAGATCTAAAAGAAAAAACAAATAAAATTAATACAAAATTTGACATTTTTTATTCATTTCTAAATATTTTAAAGGAATTTGTAGTCTCAGTTGATATTCCTAGAATACATGAATTTATGGATTTTAACATAATAAAAAAGATGTATCATTTAATAAAAACAGAAGATAAATTAGAATCATCTCAATATTATTTTACAGATTATGCTAAAAATATATTATTTTATAAATTTCTAAAAGAGCATAAAATACATTCCAGGATTTTTTTCGTACTCCATAAAAAAGAGATCTCTTCTTTTTTAGAAATTAGTGTTAATAATATAATTATTAAGAATAATCAAAAATATAAAGGTTGTATCTTTTATATAGAAAATGACGTAATAGAAGACTATACATGGTATTTTAGTACTGATATGAAAAATCATTCCTTATTTTTAGAAGTATTAAAAAAAATAAAAAACCAATTTAAAAAAATAATAAAAATCTCTGGTGATTTTAAAGACAAGCTTTTTGAAGATTTAGATAATGTAAGAATAAAAGTGATACCCTCTTCAATTATAAAACTTAGAAAACACCCTTTATATTGTTTGGAAAGTGAATTAAAAAATAATCAAATTTTAACTGAGAAAACATTACAAGGGTTTTTTAAGGGAGAACCTGTTTTTCTAAAAAAAGATATCTTAAATTTAAAATCAGAAAAATATTTTTATAGACATGGGAAAGAACCTATAATTAAGAAAGATACAAATTTCTACTCTGAGGAGGAGGTACAAGATATAATTGTAAAAGACATGAACAATCAAATAACACAAGATTACCTACATGATAATCATATTCCTATAAATTGTGTATATATAAAAAATGAATACGACGAAATTGTCTGTCAAAAGTTAGATATAAAATATAGGAGATGTTTTGTTGGTTTTAATAGACAAAATCCTGTTTATAAAGGAATATTTATTTATAAAAAAGATCTTTTTTTAGTATCCAATTTCATTTTCGAGTATTTTGATTATTTTAAAAAAATAGAAGTAAAAAACAGAGTAACACGAATTATTAAGAATTGGGAAAAGATTGTAAAATTATGTAAAAGATATAAAACACTAAAATCAAAACTACTGTAATAAAAACTATAGATCAAATTAGTAATACTATTGAATAATATTATAATTACTATAATTAATATAAAAACTGTTTTATAAATATTAATATTAGAATATTATAATTACTATTATAGATCAATTTGATAAATTACATTTCCTTGTATAATAAATCTTTATAATTCTCTTCTACTTCTACAACAACAATCTTATGTTTACTTGTCAATCCACCAATTATTTGTATTTTAGATCTTTGTATTCTAAAAATCTTACTAAGATATTTACACAACTCTTTATTTGCTTTATTGTTTTCTGGTGGCTGATTTATAAAAATTTTTATTTCATCTTCTTCTATTGATTTTATTTGTGTAATTTGTGAATTTGGTACTACTAAAATTTTAAGTTTTACAGTAGGCATAATTTAAAGGGACTTAACATTTTTGTCTCCCTATGAAAAAAGACACAAATTGTCCAACTGAAAATTTGGGAAAAAGTGAACAATGTCAAGGATGTCCTAACCAAACAATATGTGGTACAATAACACAGGATAAATCAATTACATTAATAAACTCTAATATGTCCCATTTTAAATTAGTAATTGTAGTAATGAGTGGTAAAGGAGGTGTAGGGAAAAGTACAATTACAAGAAACACAGCTGATAAAATTTCAAATATACAGAAAAAAACACTTCTTTTAGA
>DVQZ01000003.1:0-12690 GCA_018232325.1 Muschampia gigas
TTTCCATACAAACTCCTGAGCAATATTTCCAATTAGATTCTTTAAATGAATTAGCCAGAGTACAAAAATCTGTAATTTATTTACCAGTCAGGGTAGTAAATGGACTAGTTCAACTTATTAGAAAAAATCAAGAATTGTTTGATCCATCACTAATTGAAGATTTAAATGTATTTCCAGATGACAAAAATGTTTTATTAACTTTTAGTTTTATAAATTCTGATTGGGTTAATAGAACAGATGAACATGAGATAGCATTAGAAAATTTTATAAAGAAAACTAAAAAGAAATTAATTTATCTTATAAAAATTTGTAAAGGTAGAAATATCATGGATTTATTATTAAATATGACGACAGAAGAAGAAATTGTAAATTTTGAAAAAAGTTTTATTAATAATGGCGTAATAAAAAATGATTATGAGTCAGAATATAATGATATGGAATATAATACTATAGATGATTTAAAAGATAGTTTACATGATGATTTAAGATTTTTAGAAGAAAAAGGTATTGTTTCTAAAAATAATTTATATTCTGAAATGTTAAGTCTTTTAGCCCAAGATATTATTTCCTTAAAACTTGCTTCATTAGAAAGAAGTAAAGAATTAAAAATTAATGAGACTACTTATAATAATTTATTAGTCAAAGAAGATTATTTAGATAAGAAAGTTTTAGAATATGATGAATATATTAATTCATATTGTAGTAGAATGGCTATAAAAAAAATTAAATATGACTATAATAGTCCAATTGTAAAACTTAATAAAGAGAGTAAATATGGTTCATATTACTTTACTGCTACTGAATTATTTAAGAAGTCTATTTTACAACAGATTTATGATGTACCAGATTTAAGGGATATATTTTTTATAATAGTTTCTAACAAACCTCTTGTATTTGAATTAGAAATTTATATAAATAATTTATTAATTAGTAATCCTTATGATTTCAGATTTGAAGATATTTTAGCAATGAAAAAAGATAAGTTAGATACTTTCAATGTTTTAAACATTTGTAGTTTCAATACTGAGAATTTTATTAAGATGTTAAATGAAAAATATATTGTTATTAATTAAAAATCTCTATTTTAAAACAATTTTGAATTATTTTCTTTATATTTTAATATTGTTAATCTTATTTTCTTTATATTTTAATATTGTTAATCTTATTTTCTTTATATTTTAATATTGTTAATATTATTTTCTTTGTATCTTAATATTGTTAATTTTACTCATTATTACTTTATTTATAATTTATTTTCACTTTATTTCTTATTTATTTTCACTGTATTTATAATTTATTTTCACTTTATTTAAATTTTTTATAAGTTTAATAAGTATTAAATTAAGTTTAAAATGTATCCTGTAAAATAATAGAAATATTTATAAAATCATTTTCTAAATAACAACTTTACATTATTATGTTACTAATTAGTAAATTGTTGTTTTTATATTTACATGTCATTTATCGGTATACTTGATTCAATGAATTTAATTTAATCTACAAGCAAAAACTGAATATTTATAAATATTAAGAACGATAGAGTTTTACTTCTATGAAATAAATATAAATACCTTTCTAGTAAAGATATATAAATATTTTTAACATCCTTTAATATATCAAATAAAATTGTGTATTATAAGTAACTAGTACTACATGATTTAATTTATATTTAAATTTGTTTTTTGATAGCTCACTGGTCTTATAAATACTAATTGTCAAAATAAAATCTACGCATAATAAAGTGGTATCGTTAGCCTTGTAAATGTTAAATTAATTAGAGCTTATTTTCTTAAACACTACAATTGCCTTAAGTGTGAAAGCATTTGGAGATATACAATTTAGATGAACAACGAAGTGTCAAGACTCTTAAATTTTACAGATTGATAAAAGTCAATTTTATTTCTTTTACAGAAACTATTTTATATTGACTACAAATTAAAAAAGACATTTTTAGTAGTCGACTTGTAAAATATATTTACAAATTATCTTAATACATCTTAGACCTTTTGGAATGCACTAATTTGAGATTTAATTAAGAAGGGGAAAGTTTACAAATAAAGGAATTAGTTAGTTGAATAGAAATGTAGTAATTAATTAGTATAGATAAGTATCCATTTTATAATATTAAGAAATAATCATTAATGAGGTAAAAGGATTTTATCTTTATTTTGATGTATAAACAATTTATGCAAAATAAAATTCATTTATGTAAAAATTATTCATTTATGTAAAAATTATTCATTTTTATTTTTCAAATAATCTATTGTTTCATCTACATTTCCTTTGCATTCCACAAGTGCAGATAAATTATTTTTACTATTCTCAAATCCCATTGCTCGTAATAAAGCTAATTCTTCTCTGTACTTTAATAATAAATTTTGTTTATTAATTTTACCTGGTAGTGGTTCTATGTTAGGCTTCTTAATTTGTCCTCCTTCTTTATAATTATTCCTAAACCCACTGGTAAAAACATCTAACATGGGATCTTGTACATCTTTCATCATACTATTTATTATATTAAATCCTCCTGGCATATTTTCTAATCTCGAAACTGTCAAATCAAAATTTTTCATTTGTTCTTTTAAATAATTTGGATCTCCACTCATATTTATCATTTCTTCTTGGAAACTTGGATTATTCATCATTGCCTTAAGTTGAGGATTATCTTCAAATTCATCTTTCATATGAGGCATCATATTTAGCATAGATTGTAAATGTTCAGGATTAGAAATTAAATTATTTTTCTTTTTTTCTTCTCTAATAAAAATTATAGAATCATCTTTTATGTCTAAATCTTTAATATTCTTTTTATCTTCTAATAGTACTTTATCATTACAGAGAAGAATCTGCTTCTTTGGATCTATATTTATTATTTCAGAAATCATTTGTTTTAGATTACCAAGTGTATCTGAATTGTTTATTTCTATTTTGTAATTATTTGTATGATGTCTTATTATTATTTTTATTTTCATTGTTTAATAAGGCCTTTTTTTAAAAATTTATATTTTCCTTTTATTTGATTGGTCAGTAGGAAAAGGGACATTTTTGGATTTATTTATGCAGACTTAAATCTAATTAACCTAAAAATATACTAACCTTGGGTTCAAGGGTATAGATTAGTAATTATATTAGTTATATTGATTAGTAATTATATTAGTTGGTAATTATATTGTTGTGTTAATTAGTAATTATATTAGTTATATTGATTAGTAATTATATTGGTTGGTAATTATATTGTTGTGTTAATTAGTAATTAATACGTTATTTTGATTATATCAATTTATACCATACAAATTGGCTGAAAGGTATAAATTATATTATTATTATTAATAGAAGTTGTAATTATAAATCTCATATATTATTATTATAAATCTATATATTTTTATTACAGTTAATAAAATCCTATTCTTAAAATGGATAGCTTTGCTAGTTAATTTAAAAAAATATGAACCCCATTTTTTAATGATAAAACAATTTATATGTGACACTTTAAACATTGATTCTAACAATATAATTTATATGGGAACTATACAAGATAAACCAGCTATTTGTATATTTCCTAAAAAATCGATTGTAAAAGATGAATTTCTTGAAATTATTAAAGAGGAAACTGAACTAAAATTACAAAATGATATTTATTACGCTTATACAGTAAAATCTCATATTGATCTAAAATTTAGACTTATTTGGCCTGCTCCTCAAAAATACTTTACAAAATACAATGGTAAGAAAATTTTCATTAAGGAAACTTATGAAGAACATTTGGCAACTAGAAGTAACGAACCAGTCGTGTGGATTGAAAACATTTTATCTGGTAAAGAAGAAAAATTTAAATACTATGAAGATGATAAATTTATTTTAATACCAAATTATAAATGGAATGAACTATCTACTGATGATTTACAAATTCTTCTTATTTTTAGGGATAGCAATCTCAGGTCTATAAGAGATCTTAATGATACAAAATTATTGATTGAAGCAAGAGAATTAATTAAAGATCAACTTAAATAATTTAATTTGAATTATGAAGATGTCGTATTATTCTTTCATTATAAACCTACCTATGAGCATTTGCATTTACATGTTTCTAATATAAATTTAGAAGGATCAGCTTCTTTGTCTGTTGCAAGAGCTAGATTATTAGAGGATGTTATTTATAACATTAGTTTGGATAAAAATTATTATAAAAGAGATATTTGGTATACTAAAAAAATTAATAAATAATTTGACACGTCATTTTCAATTTATGCATTTTTTATATTAATTTTCTTTATTATTAGAATAGTTTTATGTTTTACTGTTAATTTCATACATATAGTAATTATAAAATCTAAGTAGATTAGTTTTTTCTAAATTAAAGTTTATATTAATACAGAATAGAAATTAAATGTGTATATATCTATTGAATTTTATAACATAAAAATGAAATAAAGCAAAAGATTTATTTATAACGAGCAAATTAGATCATAGGCTTGTTTAAGGGCTTTAATGGTCGTCTTAAGTTTTATTCTTTTGTTCGTTATTTCAGATGACTCAGACATTATACTACTTAAATCAGATTTATCATAAATATCAATAAATAATCTTTCTTGTATTAAATTTTCAGATTTATTAACAAGTTCACACATTATTGCTTTAGGTACTTGATCAATAACAATTTTTTTAACTATATCAAAATATGATATAACCATTGATTTAATAATTCCTATTTCAATTGTCTCCTGTGACGTGGTTTTACCTTGCAATTTTAATATAGAAGGAATACTATCAAGTGTCGCTTTTTTATCCATTTCTTTATAAAAGTCGATCTTTTCATTTTTTAATGTTTCAATGTTATGTCCATCAAAATCTCGATTCATTATATCTGACCATCTAATAAAATCTGGATGTCGGGTACTGACGTATGACAAATTCCACTCAATAAATGAGTCAACAAGTTTTGTCGTATTTTCTGCGTTTTCTTTAAACATTTGAATTAAAGAATTAGATATCATTTCGTTTAAAATAGGAAATCTTGACACAATGCTATTGTTTAAAATAGTATTAGTTATTCTTACTAGTTCATTAAAAATTATATTTACCAGTTTTATAGAATGAGGTTTTAACAACTTTATTGAAGATTTTGCCATTTGCTCAAAAGCTATATGTGAAAATAAAATATTTGAAGAAGCCCCATTCGAATTATAAAGAAGCGCGCGTATTTCATCATCTTTAATATTTTCTATTGGATCGATAATATTTATAAAACTTGAAAAATGACTATTAAAAGTATAATTAATTCTTGCACCGCCTATTAATTCATTGTTTTTTGTATCAAAATTCCCTTTCAAAGAATTACTAAAAGATTTTGATACATCATTTATTACTTTCATTAGTTGTTCTCTTGGTGATAAATTTATACATCCTAAATCATCTAGTTCTTTTTGAAGGTGAGATAATGAATTGTTAATATTTTCTTGTAATTCAGGTAGGCAATATTTTATGTGTTCGTGGAGAATCGTGTGTAATTTTGAAACTAAAAATTTTGTACCGCAGTAAT
Source organism: Muschampia gigas (assembly GCA_018232325.1). NCBI lineage: Eukaryota > Metazoa > Arthropoda > Insecta > Lepidoptera > Hesperiidae > Muschampia > Muschampia gigas. The sequence continues at coordinate 5,540 of DVQZ01000003.1, forward strand.
TTTTATTTTTTTTATAAGCAGGATGATTTTCAAAAAAAACTTCTTCGTCTTTTAAAGCTATTGAAATATCTTTTTTCTTTTCAATATCTGACTGACCTCTATTTACTACGGGCACAAATCCAAGATTTAGTTTTACTAGTCTACCAGCTAAAATATCAATAACATCTGTTCCAAAATCCATTAAATCAATTTTTGTAAGAACTCCAATAGTTCTTTCGTAATTTGGATCAACTTCTCTTGCCAATTGTAAGGCATCAGAATTTGAAATGTCCGCATTTGCTGCACTAACTGCCAAAATTAGTGCGTTTTTATTTAAAACGTATTTTTTACACATCTCGTAGATCTTTGAACAAATATCTTTAGGTTGATTGCTTGTAGGTACTCTCACTAAACCAGGAAGATCAACTAAAGTTAATGTTAAAACTTTACTTGAATAAAATTTAAGTGTAATTGGTATATTCGAAACGTCGTTTTTAGACTTTAAAACTCTTTGAGTTTCATTAACAATTTCTTGTTTCACGTCTTCAAAATTAAAAAATTGTTTTTTCGGAAGATGATTAAAAATTGCATAGTCTTCTGATCTGCTATAAATTAATTGTAAGACGAGAGGTCTCTTAGTTACAATTCCAGTTCCTCTTGGAAGTATATCCCTACCAATAATGTTTTCAAGAACACTTGATTTTCCAGAACTTTGACTCCCAACGACAACAATTTGTGGAAGCTCAATATTATTTTGTATATTAGTTTCATTGCAAATGTCTTGTAATTCATTAATTTTTTCTATTAAAAGATCCATGTAACTTGTCATTGTTGTTTATATTTTTTTTGTTTTTTTATTTTGTTTCAAAAGTATCAAAACTTGTTTATTTTATTATTTTGTGTATTAGATAAATGTTAATACAAGTATTATTTATATTCTCAATAACTAAAGACTTTTTAATTTAATCTATGTTATTATTAAATGATTCAACAGCTTGAGTATTTGCACTAAATGCAATTAAGTTATAATTTCTACTAATTATATTTTACTATTATGGATCTAAATTTATTATTGTGTAAATTTGTTATTATTTGATTTACTATTATTTATCTAAATTATTTTTAATATATAGATTTACTATTATGGATCTAAATTTGTCATTATTCATTAATAATATTACTATAATCCTTTTGTTAGTAATTGTATCTTTATTAATTTAATATAAAAATCACTTTATAAATAATTCTGTTTTACTTGTGCAATATAATTTAGAATGAATGTTTACAATAATATTTATGCATTAAAAATTTAATTAAATTTAAAAAATAAAAAATAATCTTGACGTAATATAAATCTAATAAAAAGTTTATTTTAGATTACACTTACAATATATTTCAATATATCTAAAAGTATATAATATTTTGTTCAAATAAAATTAAAATTTGTAGTAAATGCACCTAGTCTTTCTTGCATTTTAAGATATCCAAAGTCTGATGGAATAGTGACATCAAAAACTAAAAATACTCTTAAAAAGAATATATTTATAGTCAGTACAATCTTTAATAAAATATTTATGATATTAATAACCACAAATAAAATTAATAAAGGAAATACAATATACATATTAGGATTAAAAAAAATTAATATTAAAGTCAAAGATGAATAAAAAATGCTAAATGTGTTACTTAAAAATGACCAAAAGACTAGGTTTCTATCAAAATGTTTGTACAAAATAATAAATATGGGTATTTTACTTAAAAAGAGGGCTATTGTAAAAAATATGGAAATGTAAATATTGACTTCCGTGAATTTAGTGAAAATAAAAGCAGTCATTAGGTCTAAAATTAAGGATATTATAAATACGATTTTTGATATTGAAAAAGATGGAACATACATTACAAATATAAAAAAAAATTATTTATTTCTCCTTATCCTTAGGTACAAAAGGAGTATTTGTTTTATTACTTTGATATTGTCTGTTAGCAATTTAATTTATCAATTTTCTAGTTAAACTGTGCTTTTAAGATCCCGATTTTAATTTATCTACTAATTTGTATTTAGTATTAAAATTATATTATTTAAGGTATTATGATGAAAAAGAAAAGTGTTTGTATTAATGGATAGATAAATCATTTTAATTATTATACACTTCTTCGAAATTAAGTAAAAGAATCATTTAAATGAACAAAATGCAATTATGATGGTTATTTTATTTCTGTAAAACCGGTAATAATTTAATTACAAAATATTATACACGAGAATTTTGTTATTATTGGTGCGTATATAAATATAATTTCAAGACTTATTTATCAATAAAATAAAATTTATTAAATTATTAGTTCATTTTGTAACTTAATAAACTATTCGCTAATTTAATTATAAAAACGTTTTACAATGCAAATTTAATGAATTTTAACGACTTAAATTTTAAAAGCCGAACAATTTTGGACAGTAGAGGAAATCCAACCTCTGAAGTTGATATAATCTATAAAAACCATACTTTTCGATCCTCTTGTCCCGCTGGTGCTTCTGTTGGTTCAAATGAATGCATCGTTTTACATGACAATAGAACAAAATACAACGGAAAAGGTCTTGATGACGTACACCAAATTATTAATAACGTTATATTACCAAAACTTACGAATTCAAAGTTAAACATACAAGACTCATTAAGTATAGACGAAGAAATATTAAAAATTGATAAATCGCATAATAAACAAAACATAGGTGTTAATAGTATTTTACCTTTGTCATTAAGCTTTTGTAAATTAGCAGCATATTTAAACAATCTTCAACTATTTGAATATATTGCACAAATAAATGGAAACTCTGCTAAAATGCCTATACCACATTTTAATATTTTAAATGGGGGAATGCATTCAGGAAATAATTTTTCAATTCAAGAAATTATGATTACTTTTGATACTGGAAATATAGAAACTAATATTGAAAATGGTAGTATATTTTATCAAGAGCTAAAAAAGATTATAAAGAATAATTATGGTAGTAATTTTACTAGTGTAGGCGATGAAGGAGGTTTTGCTCCTCCTTTAAAAGACATGGATGAGGCTATGGATCTTTTACATAATACAAGTAAATCTTGCGGAATAACAAATTACAAAATTGCCATAGATGTTGCTTCCAATAGCTTTTATAAAAATAAAAAATACAATTTAAATGGTCAAATTTTATCAACTGATGAATTAATAGAGTATTATCTCGATTTACTAAAAAAATATCCGGAAATTTATAGCATTGAAGATCCGTTTTCTGAAGATGATCTTGAAGGTTGGAGGTCATTTCAAAAAAGAGATCCGAAAAATCTTAACATTGTAGGCGATGATCTTACTGTAACAAATCCTATTCTTGTACAAAATGCTGGAGAAAACAAACTTTGTAATGTTTTATTAGTAAAGCCTAATCAAATTGGTTCTGTTTTAGAAACACTAAAAGCAGTTAATATTGCAAGGAATCATGGAATGAAGATCATGGTTTCTCATAGAAGTGGGGAGACAGAAGATACTTTTATAAGTGCTTTAGCAGTGGGAATTGGTGCTAATTATATAAAGTCGGGAGCTCCATGTAGAGGAGAAAGAGTTTCAAAATATAATGAATTAATAAGAATTAATGAACATTTTGAAAAATAAATTTATTATCAAATAAAAAATTTTAAGCTACTTGTGACTCAAAAGTGATAATATTATAAAACAAACAAAATTACAGGTTATAATTTAAGGAATGATTATATCAGAAGTATACCTGAAAAGATAGTCATATACAGAATATTGTAATAAGTACATGTAAATGTTAAATATAGAAGCTCAAATGTAATTAGTTTGATTGTTAGGTAAAGCAAAGATTTAGTAATTTTAATTATAAATTTGCAATGTGAACTTTGATGTAAACAATTGTACCTGTAGAAAACTTTTTAAAATTTTTGCATCCCAAGATTTTTTATTTTCTGTTAAATAAGTATTTAATTACTTTGATAAACGTTTTAAATTAATTTTTAGACTCTGGATAAATAATAAACCAAATTTCTAGACTCTGGAATAGAATATATACCAAATTTCTAGACTCTGGAATAGAATATATACCAAATTACTATTTTTATTCACTATGAACATAAAATTCCGATAGAATTCCAGTGTATTTTCTAGATTTATTATACCCAAGTATATTTTTTACTGTAGCCCAAGTATATCTAATGCCTTTACCCCAACCAAAAATTTCATTTATATTATTTTTTAACCACATCTTTGTTTTTGGATCACTAGGGTAACCAGACCCAAAATTTCCTGTAAAATCATTTAGTCTATCATCTCTAATAACTTTAGCAATAATACTTGCTCCAGAAACAAAAGGATAAGTAGTATCAGCTTTTGATTCAACAATAAAATTATATGAAAATTTTTTTTCTAAAAAATTTTTCAATTTTTCACATGGACCAATCGTATCAATAAAAATTTTTTCTATATCCGAAAACTTTTCAGAGACTAGAGTTATCAATTCTATAACCGCAGAAAAGGAAATAGTATTTAAATTTACCATTGATAACATTTGAGTTGTTATATAACTAGGATGAATACATTTATAAGCAAAATCTAAGTTTTTAATTTCTTGAAAAATTTTGCGACGTGTTTTATCAGTTAATAATTTTGAATCTTTTAAATTGCTTGGTAAATTATCAATCTCTAATACAAATATACAATAAACCATATACCCCATGACAGGTCCTCTTCCAGCTTCATCTATACCCACTATGACTTTTTTTGATGATGATTTTAAATTTGTAAAGATTATATTTTGGCACATTTCAGGGCAAAAAATAACCGTAATCTTTAAAAGTGAATATCCTTGAGTTTCAAAAACAAAATAAATTAAGTTTATAATTTACTCTGGCCAAAATTAAACAAAGAAAATCAAGTGAAATGTATCTAAATATTAAAGTTATATTAATTCTAATTTATATCAACAATATGGTATGATTGTAAGTTATATATAAAAAATGATTTTATTTTAGTAATTAGTATTGCCACTTTAAGACATAGTTTAGTAGATTATTTTTTAACTTTTTAACTTGTATTTTCAATTGATAAAAAATAACTTATATCATTTATAAAATAGTTTAAATATGTGAAAATTCATTCGTAGTTAATTAGCTATTTTGAAATGGACAAGATAATATTAAAACATAATCATTTTTACAAGAGACCTTTTTGACCTGTCAAAAATATCAATACTGTTTGTTAATTATAGCCTATTTAAATTATTAGATTTCAAGTTACCTCTGCTTAAAGCGACAAAGTATAACTACAAATTAGCTAATTCTAGACCTTTCTATTTAGATTTTTATATAAATTTGAATTATAAAACTCAATTGAGTCATTATTGCTTCTATAAATAAACTTAGCTATAAAAGTATATTAACTTAATTGAGGAGCTTGTTAATCTACATTTATATAGACTGATAATTTAGTACTCAATGATTAAATTGATATCTAATTTATCATATTAATTACACAAGTTTTAGGGAAATTTTTAAATTTATACTTTTTATTTGTCATGTAAAACATAACAACTTTAAGTAAGGTTAATTTTTATCAACAAAATATCTTAGTTATTAAATAATCTCTACCTTTAACCATGTTAATATTAAAAAGTTAAAAATTATTTTAGCTTACTTTATTGAGATCACTTAGGCCCACAAATAACATTGAAAAATTCAGTTTTTAATTTTTACATATTTTTCTTAGGCATTGGTAAAAAATGTACCAGGAGTTGTAACAAAAAACAGTGTTTTAAACTTTAAAATAATTAAACTGTATTAACACTAATTATAAGTCTATTTTAGACAAAAAAAATTGAATACGTAGGATGTAACAATATTTTATGACTTTATACAAAAAGCCGATAGAAACATAATATTTAAAAGAATAAAATTTTAAGGATATTAAGTTGTAGCTTATTAAAAAAATTACTAGTATTACAATAAAAACAATACATTATAATGTAAAAAAATTTCAATATTACAATTAATATCTACAAAGATTTCACTATTACAATTGGTACGTTTAAAAAGATTTCAATATTACAATTAATATTTAAATCTATTTTTTATGCAGAAAAAAAGAAATAATTAGAATCTATGGATCTAAAAAAAACTAGAGAAGTCTCTAATTTCAAATTGATGATAGAACAAAATCAACATTAAAAAAAACCAGAGACCATATTTTAATTTCGATTTGTGAGAAATGCCACGATCTTAATCAAAATGTACTTATACTTGAAAATGCATATAAATTTTAGTTCTTTAAGAACTAGAAACTGGTCTATACAAAACACAAATGTAAGACTTTGTTTGTATTTGATTTAAAACTAGAAATTTAATTATTTTGTATCCTTTAAAAATCATTCGGGTTGTTGTTAGTCACCTGAAAAAGATTAATTAGGACAGTTGCAAAATATTATAAATTTGAAATTTTTTATTAATAGTTTTAAACCTGTAAGATATTTTCTTTGCCATTTTTTAGACAATATTAAATTTTAGAAATATGTAATTTTCATCTTGTTTACATAAAAAACTGGTTTCACTGTTGAAAATTAAGATGATATTTTAGTCAACAAAATTTTATTTAAATTTGAAGAATATTAACTTCTAAAATATACAATTGCTACAATATACCCTTAAATGGAAATTCCATCGTCAAATGATCTTTATTTTGCTGCAATATTTAAATATTATCAATTGAAAGGAACCTTTAGATTAAATAAATTTATAACATTGTTTACATTGCGCTTAAAGCACTCAGTTTTAGAAAATCTAGCAATTTCAAATTCTAAATGTAACTTTAATATGAAAATTGATTTGTTCAAGGAAAAATATTTTGATTTGAAAAAAAATGAAATAAAAGATGATTTTAAAATTACTTCTACTTTAATTTTGCCTAGTGAACTCTCATACTATATTTTTTATAAAATATGCGCAGAATTATTTACTACTAATCAATAAATTGTTTTTGTTTTTTTTACAGATTAATTAAAGTTTTATAGACATAATAATGCATGTTTTAAATAAACAACTAGATTTTTAAATATTGAATAGAAGCAGGCGTTACTTTGCGGAAATCCATAATATATGATTAAATGTCAAAAATTATTTTGCTATAAT
>DVQZ01000004.1:0-12095 GCA_018232325.1 Muschampia gigas
TTATATTTGAACATTAAAGTAATCAGTTACAAACCCCAACCCTAACTGGTTAATTCCAATACAACCCACTTAACAAACCATAAAGATTTCCAACCCTTACTTAAGTAACTTTTTGTATTCCTATTTTTTACCTTTATTTTCTTGCGTAAGTGCAATACAAAAATTATTTATATTTAAATATTTAATTTAACAATATGATAAAACAAGTATATTTATCTTTTGTGTTTGTAGATTTCTTTAATAAACGATTCATACTTAAAAGTAATTAATGATAATTTATAATTTAGTTATTCATTTAAAAAGAAAACTTGAGCTTGCTTACGAAATATCAATTTTATTGCACAAATTCATCTAGTAACTTTAAATAATTTAGCCAATAAATTACTATACTTTTCCATACTTAACTTTAATTAAAAACCACTCCTTTCTAAGATTTAAATATTGGTCATTATTGTGTGTTACTTATATTATTAGATCCTCGCTGCGTGGAAAAATAGTGTTTAACATAGTGATATTATACAGGGTCAACAACTGACAGAGTTAGTCTACAAGATCAGGTGTTTACTGAGATTTGAGTTTCAGATAGAGGTATAATTCTATTATTTAATAAACTTATATATTTTACGTTGAACTATTAAATTTTTAGTTCTAACTTTACTTCTCCGTTGCGTGTTTTAGATATATTTCTTACTAAGAGTCTTCAAATGAGATCAAGAGAAGCATCAAAGCTACGGCAATTGTGGTATCGACCTACAAAAAGTATGCTTTCATCTTACTCAAAAAAACATTAATATTCTTAGTCGACCTTACGATAAACTTTACTGGCAATTATTTTATTGTCAATGCTAAAACTTTTTTTTTAAAATTCGGCATCATTGGGATCTAAACACAGAACCTTTGAGCATTAAGACATCACCATTGCAATTGAGTGATGGTGCCAATTTGAATTATAACTCTGCATTTTCAGTTCTAACTATAAATTATTTTGTATCGTACAAATTTTACTATAAACAAAATTAGGATCCTGATTGTGTTTAATTGATTCTATTATTACGTGGTTACTTGTAATATAAATATGACAGTTATAATCTGTAATCTACAAATACATGTTATTTTATCTTTAATATCTATTCAAAAAATATGCTTTTGAGCATTTGAATTCAAATAAAAATATTTCCTTTATTAAAATATATTTAATGTAAGCTTTCGATTAATAAAAGTTAGTTACTTTGATATATCAATTATTTTATAGTTCACATTTTATGCTGTGAGTTTAAATTTTTTTTTATTTTAAAGCAATATATTGACAATTGGTATTAAAGAAGTTAATAACAAAATATCAACGAAAGTATTGGAAAGGTCAATATATATTTCATATTTACAAAATGTTTACTTTTTTTTACAGCAGACACGAAAAAATAAATTTTTATTAATTGCAAAAATACATTAAATAAATATTTTGTTTATGTACAAGTTTATTTTGCAAAGTTTTCGACATTAGAGATTCTTCTTATTAGACAAGGATGAGTAAAGTAAATGCAGTTATACAAAAAAGAACAATCAGGATAAAAACCTTTTTTTGAAAGTTTTATCAAGCCTTCAATTAGATATTTCTTATTGTAATGTAACACGCTGTATTCGTCTGCCTCTAATTCATTGAAAGTTCTGATAGTATTTAAAAATGCTAAAAGTAAAGGGGTTGTTGTCATAGATAAAATAACACTAAGACATACTAAATTTTTAGCTGTCCTTTGTTGATAATCCTTAGTTCCAAATCCAGGTATTACTTCGCTTTCTTCTTCCAGAATTTTATTTTTATTTTTTATCATTAAAAATTCAAATAGGCCCAAAGCAAAGATTACTAAAATGAGAAAGTTTCGTAAAAAAAGTAAATGATCTTTTACGACATGACCTATTTCATGAAAAAGGCCACTTATTAATTCTTTTTTTGAAAAAAAATTCAAAATGTCTCCAACTAAGTATATAACTATTTTTTTACCATTTTTTGACACCATAAGGTTCAAATCACTAGATTTTATGGATTTCACAGTCAAATTATAGTTATTAGTTTCAAAAAACAAATTAATGATATTTGGTAAAATATTATTTCCTACAACTTGAGAAGTACCATTATAACCTTTAGGTGGAAATACAAATATATGTATTATAGGTTTTAACATTCCTATTATAATTTGACCATAAGGTATCCACAAATACGCTGTATACGTGAAATAATAAGTAATTATTGGCAAAATAATATTTTTATAAATCCCAAAGGAAAATATTGAAGCAGACATGTAAAATAATAATACAACAATCATTGCTTTATGATTTATAATAAAATCATAAATATCTGTATTCTCAAATATTTGCATTGTATTATTATTTTTTATAATATTTTTTTTTCCAGGTCTTTTTAAATTGACTACGTAGACAATTAAAAACCAAACTAAGACTTTACATAGATTTCTAATCGCATGATCAATTGAATATGCTTTCCCAGCAGAAAAATCGTGAGACGAGAGGAAAGATGGAAGTTCTGAATTTGAAATATAAATTATTTCATATAATATTATGGCCATGTGTATAGCTAAAAAAAAGTATACAATTCTTTTAAATGAACTTTTCATTTAGAATTTTTTTTTTCGAAATTTATAGCTTTTTTGTTTACAAACAAATCAAACTATTTATAAAAGAAAGTCTTTATTTTGAAATATCTTTACTTCGTATATATTATATGTATAAAATTTAAAAGTATACTAATAATAAAAATTAGTTGATTCGTCTTTTTAATGATTAAAATTAATTTAGAAGCATATCGATAATAAAATTAGTTTAGAAGTATATTAATATAAAAATTAGTTTATTTGTCTTTTTAATAGTATTATGTTTTCACTTCAAACATTTTAGTAACTATAAAAACAAAACATAAACATTTTTAAAAATATTCAATTTTACTAAATCATAAAAAACTGTGTACCACAACAAAAATATAACAAAGGGCAATGTTTACAAAATAGTAATTTATTTTATCAAATTTATCTAAATAAGCCAATTGATTATCTAAAAAATTTTTTAAATTATTAAATCATTAAAAATCATTTTTTATTAATATGATGTAATTTATCAAAGGATAAAGTTATTGTATCATTTTGTATACTTTTATTATTTTTATCAAAAAGCAGTTGACATAATTATTTTTTAAGTTATATCAAATTCTGAGGCTAAAAATTATCATATCAATTTTAGATAGTTTGTATATTTGTTATTAAAAAATGAAATTTTTTTTAATTATATACCTTATTAAAGATTTGAATTTACTTTTCTTTTTTATCTAATTTAAGTAAGCTCAATCACAAATGTATATTTAAAATCTAAATAAAATTAATTTTAGCCTATAAAACCCAAGAGAGAAAATGTTTTCTTTTTAGTTCTATTTTGACAAGTATATTCTAATCCTCTTTATGCAATTAAAGCATAATATCATATATAGTAAAATAAATGCTTTTCTATTATCAAAATATATTGTGAATATTAATTTTATTTATGCAAAAAGTAATTTTTTATACGATCAATTTTCCATTTATTTATGCAAAAAGTAATTTTGTATTTTTTATACGATCAATTTTCCATTTATTTATGCAAAAAAAAATTATTAAAGAAATTATTTTTTAATATTTAATAATCTTTTAACTAAACTTGGATGCGTATTGTAAAAATAATTATAATAAAGTGAGAAATCAGGATAAATCTTATTGTAAAAGTCTTGTTTTATAAGAATAGATTCAAGAGATGTTGTATTAAAATTTTTTACACTGTAGTTATCAGCTGATAGTTCTTGATAATAGGTTAGAATATTATTCGCCATTATTAAATATGAATTAATTGAAATTATAAATAATAAATACAAGCAAATCATATTTTTAACTCTATCTTTCTTTGATTCCTTTTCATCTAAATTTTCAGTAGGTTTTATTAATTTTTTATTAAATTTTACTAATAAAATTTCAAAAAATAATGTAACAAATTCAATTAGAGTTAAAAATAAAAGTCTCGTTAGAAGATGTTTATAATCCAAATGTCCAATCTCATGATATAAAATACTTAAAAATTCATCTTCTGATGCTATTTTATAAAAATTACCAACTATTATTATGACAATATTTTTACTTCCTTTCTGTATTATGCCTACTGTGTGCGCATCTGGTGTATCTAAATGTTCCAAAGTAGTTTTGTAATTATGTTTTTTAAGATAATCAAGTATTGGTAAGGGAAGTATATTAATATCCAAAGTAGTAGTTTCTAGTTTTAGATTTGATTTCGGATATTTAACTGTTTTTATAATCGTATTTATAAATTCAATTGTATAGCTATAAAAAAAACCCCAAAAAATCCATTTAAAATATGGCAGATAGGCGTACATGACATAAATTCCATAGTAAAGTATTGGAGGGACTATTATATTAGTTAATATTTCGTATTTAAAAGAGGTATGTACTAAAAAGGCTAAATAAATTGCAATTAGAGCTTTTTTAGATTCAAAAAAATGCGCAAAACTGAATTTCCTTTTACCATTTACATTATCTTTTAAGTTCAATGACTCAGAATCATTCACTTGATTTTGATTTTTATCGATTTTGAAATCTACTACATAAACAATAATAAAGGAAAATAATACTCTCATCAGATTTATAAATACATCTTTATAATGTTTCCTTTTTATTTCCGTAAAATCATAAGACGAAAAGACAGTTGGTGTACTTGTGAAGGCTAGCTTAACTAATTCATATGTTACAACAATAAAATTTAGAAATATTAGTAAAAATACTGATGTCTTTAGTTTTGAATTCATTTTTAATAAGGGTTCATTGAATTTATATTTTTAATTTAATTAAATTTATATTTTTAATTTAATTGAATATTTTTGTATTTTAATAAATTATTTTTAATATTTAAAAATAATATACATATTTTACTTGTGTGTTGACGTCTGTCAAATATTTATATAAAAGATAACTTTAAAATTAATAAAGAAACCTTTCATTTTTCATTAAAATTTATGACAGGTGTATATTTAATTTAGATAAACAATTGCATATTTGACAGGTGTATATTTAATTTAGATAAACAAAGAATATTTTATTAAGAAATATTTTATTTTTTATTTAAATATTTGACAGGGGTATTTTTTAAGTTTTGAATATTTATTTTTAATTTATAAGAAAATTGTCAAATATCAATTATTTTTAATTTTTAAGAAAAAGGTCAAATATCAATTACAATGTTAAACAAATTAAAATATTTATATTCAATTTATAAAAAAGTTAAATAGTAAATTTTTTATAACACCATAATGACAAATAAATGTACATAAAATTGTAATACAAAATATTAAAAATTAATTATCTTTTTATTAATCTTAAGTCTGTAGATTACTAAAAATTCACTTTTTGATTTACAATTCCTAACAAATATTACTGACTACATGTTTTTTAGTAATTTAATTATAAAAAAGCTTTTTAATATTTTTTTGTGCTTTGTCTTCTACTAACATTTATTTCTTGAAAATAGCTAATTTTGTAAAAATATATTTTTATAAGTTAAAGATCTAAAACCTTTCCTTATTGTTATTTAATACAATTTTAGCATCTCTAAAAAGAAATTAAATTATTAAGTCTTTAAATTTTGATAAAAATTTACTAATATCATTTTTATTACAAAGAAAATATCTTTTTGTATTAGAAATTAAAAATTTATTAATATCATTTTTATTACAAAGAAAATATCTTTTTGTATTAGAAATTAGACATACCCCAAATGTATAGAAAAATCTTAAACAAAATATTGTCTTTTCAACAATTAACTTTTAATGAAATACAAGAAATTTGTGAAAAGGTAATTGAAATTCTTATTAAAGAATCAAATCTTGTAGATGTTTCAACACCTGTACTGGTGTGTGGAAACATACACGGACAAATATTTGACCTTGTTGAAATTTTTAAAAAAGAGGGAGACCCAAGTAAACAAAAATATATTTTTTTAGGAGATTACGTAGACAGAGGGGAACATTCCACGGAATGTATTTTTCTACTTTTAATATATAAAATTTTGTATCCTTACAATATATTTCTTGTAAGGGGATACCACGAGCAAAAAAATGTATCGAAGAGTTACGGGCTTTATGACGAGATTTTAAAGAAATACGAAATTAAAGTGTGGAGACTTTTATGTGAAGTTTTTTCATTTTTTAATATGGGGTGTATTGTAGATGGTAGGATATTTTGTGTACATGGAGGTATTAGTCCTAAAACCCTGTCATTGGATAAATTAAAACGAATTGATAGATTCGTTTTAGACACAAATGAAGTGTATGAGGATATTATGAGTAGTGATCCACAGGAAGAAAATGGATTTAGAAATAACAAAAGAGGAATTGGATATTTATATGGAGGGGATGTTACAAATAATTTTTTAGAATGTAACGATTTAACAACTATCATAAGAAGTCACCAATTTGCTTTTGAAGGGTATAAATTCCACTTTGCTGATAAAAATGTAGTAACAATTTGGGGTGCACCTGATTTTCTAGGTAAGTTTGGAAATCCAGGAAGTTTTATGAGAATTAAAGAAGATTTAGTCGTTTCAGATCAGCGGTTATGTATTTACAACTATGCACCTAGGACTATTAAAAGCCTGGAAGAGCTTTATGAAATATAAAAATTATCTTTTAATTTTAATATAATTATTTTTCTAATATTTATAGGTTATGTATTTTAATTGGTATAAAATATTGAAAGATAATTAAAAGTTTATAAATAAATTTTGAATTTTTATAAAAATTCTATGACACATTTTTAATATAAATTTTTTTAATAATTCTATGACTCATTTTATCTATGACTCATTTTAAAATATAATTTTTTTTAATAATTCTATGACTCATTTTATCTATGACTCATTTTAAAATATAATTTTTTTAATAATTATATGACTCATTTTATCTATGACTCATTTATAATAAATTTTTTTAATAATTCTATGACTCATTTATAATAAATTTTTTTAATAATTCTATGACTCATTTTATCTATGACACATTTTAAAATATATATTTTTTAAACCGTAAAAATTTACTTTTTAAATTTCTTATTTTTTCTAAAATTTTTCCTTTCATTGGTCTCCATATAAGCCATACCATCCACACCAGTAGAAGCTTTTAATATTCCAGAATATACACCAATATCTTCTTTATCATCAACCTCATCACTTTCTAATTCTTTATCAGAAGATAATAAAACTGAAACTAATAACTCTTTTTGTTGGGATTTTGTCTTGTACACCCGGTTTTCATTTTTTAATATATCGGTAGTATCAGTTACAATATTAAAAGTGTATCCCTGATCTACCAAAAATTGTTGTCTTTTTGTTGAATAATACATTTCTTCTGTGTCTTTACTTACCAAAGAATAGAAAAAGACTTTAAAATCTGGATCGTTTCTTCTTTTCGCACGAAGAATACGTCCAAGTCTTTGAGCTTCTTGTCTTCTTGATCCAAAATGTGATGAAATTTGAATCAGACAAGTAGCTTCAGGAAGATCAATTGAGGTATCACCGACTTTACTTAAAAAAATCGTATTAATTAAAGGATTTGTTTGAAATTGTTTAAGAATTCTCATTCTTTCTGTTTGACCTGTCGGACCATATATAAAAGGTTTACCAAGTTTCAGGGCATATGCTTTTAAAGCTGCGACACTATCAGAAAAAACTATTATTTTATCGCCTTTAGCTTCGTGTTTATTAATTAAATATTCACAAAATTGAAATTTAGTAGGATTCATAATTGATAAAAGTCGTTTTTTTCTACTATTCTGGATTAAATATTCCCTATAAAAATCTCCTGTCATTCCGCACCAAACTTCAAAACATTCGACTTTCGCAATGTGTCCCTTAGCACTTAAATCTTGCCAATCCGCCTCATAAAGTTTAGGACCTATTAAAAAGTTCAGATCTTCAATTTTATCATCTTCTCGTACTAAAGTGGCTGTTAACCCCAATTTACAATGATGAGTTACTAAAGAAATTACCTTTCTAAACATCATAGCTGGTACTACATGTACTTCATCTAACAAAAGAAGACCCCATTCAGTATTTTGTATATTATCCATAATTTTTTGAGCCTCCGAAGACCTTTTACCGTTATACGCTAACATTGTATACGTTGTAATAAGTATACCACTTTTTTTAGTAAACCATTCTTTATAGTCACTGGTAAATCTACAAATGTTATCACCAGAAATATTTGTAAAAAACATGTTTTGTTGTCTCCACTGTTCAACAGATACAGCCGATGTACACAAAATTAAACATGATTTTTTTATAGTAGACAAAGCTGTTATACCGACAAGAGTTTTTCCAGATCCACAAGGAAGAACAATAATTCCCGATCTTGCTCTACCATTACAAAACATTTTATTTAAACAAGTTTCCTGGTAGCTTCTAATTATTGTTGAAGGTTTTAAATCAATATCTAAATTTTCCAATATATTATCATTTCTAAAGTCGTATTCCTCAATCAAAGGATAGTCTAATTCTATACACCTTTTTTTTACTAATTCAACATTTAAAACTTCAACAGATGTATCTGAAATAGATAAATTAGATTTAATATTAATATCGTTAATTAATTTATTTAAAATTTCTTTATTGGCAGCTTCTATAAAATATTTATTAAATTGAATTACTAACTTTATTTTTCCATAGCTTAACGTACATTCGATGATGAAATTTTTAACAGACCGAGGTATAAAATTTTTTGAAAAATGAGATAAAGTTATTAAAATATCATCAGTTGATAAACCCACACTAACAGCAGCATATAATGAATAAGAAGTTATTTGATATTCATGAATATATTTTGGTCTACTGATTGGTTCAGCAATTGCTATTAAGAAATCACTAGCTTGTTTTGAATTATTTTTAAATGTTTCAAGAATTAAATAAGCATCATAATTTATCCAAAGAGAAAATTCAGAGTGATTTTCTTTCAGATTTATATTTTCAAAAGGAAATTGATGTTTTTGGGCTTTCTTTGGGAGTAAAACATTGTTCATTTGGGATTAAAAATATTTATTTTTTTATCCCTTAAAATGATAGATGGAATTTCAATTTATTCTGGAAGAGCAATACCAAAGGCATCTTCTACTGTTAGAATTACCAATGATGGTAAACAACAACTTACAGCCAATAAAAAAGAAAGATCTCTTATTTCTAAAAAAATCAATCCCAAAGTAGTAAAATGGACTATACCAAGTAGAGTTATTAGAAAGAAACACGAATTATTTACATCTTTACAAAAGAATATTCCCAGACCAGCTAAAATTGAAAGAGGATTTAAAAATATTAGTGCTGATTTACTTAAATAAATATTTTATTCTTATATGAGTATTTTGTCTATTTATGCAAACATTTTGTCTATTTATCCAATATTTTGTTTATTCATGCAAACATTTTATTACTTAAGTGAATATTTTGTCTATTTATGCAAATATGATTATTAATTTATGCAAATAGGATTATTTATTTATGCAAATATGATTATTAATTTATGCAAATATGATTATTTATTTATGCAAACATTTTATTACTTAAGTGAATATTTTGTCTATTTATGCAAATATGATTATTAATTTATGCAAACATTTCAATTACTATTTTATTAATTTACATAAACATTTCAATTACTATTTTATTAATTTATAAAACTGATAACAATTAAAATAGTTAAAAATACACTTACTTTTATTCAAATAATAAAAAATGAATTTACTTTGTCTCAAAAGTAAACTTTAATTTTAACATTGTAACGTGTTAAGTTTATTCAAAATTAAAATAATTAAGAAAATACAATTTTAAATTTTAGCATAAATGTATTTTTAAAAAAGAAAGAATTTTTATGCTTAGGAAAAAGACATTGGAAATAATACCAAAAAAATATTGCAATTAAAAACTTAAACAAATGAATTATAAGATTTTTAAACCTAGCGAATTCTAATAATAAAAAAATGTCATTACATTTTAAACATTTTTTATTTGATTTAATAAATTGAAAATATATCACAAATATAAAATATGGTTGATTTTTAGAAAAAGTATTGGAAAAGATTCTAAAATGTCTCTGTATTATTTTACATATAAATATTAAATTAGAAAGATGGAATAAAAGCTTACAACAAACTTTAAAACAAGTCTTATCAAGTTCAAATTTGTTTAGTGTTATTATTTATAATCTTCTTAAAATACTGTTTAAGAATTTATAAGATTATAAAGATCTCCCAAATGCGAATCTTGTATTGATTCTTAAATGTTAATCACAAGTTATTTTAAGATGTTAACAATCATAGGATATTTGAGGAGGTGTAATTGTAATACATAAAGAAATTTTATTTTAGGTAAACTAATTCAGTTTCCATTTTGTTTTGTAAATTCAATAAGAAAAACGATAGCATAAATTTTATTTTTTTGATGATAAACTTAGAAATATCTTCTTCTATATTAAAAAATAACAAGAAAAAAATGTTATTAATTTTTATTACCTATTTTTTGTAAATTTAAATTTTACAAAATAATCAAGCATATTGATATTTTTTACATCTAAAACTATTTTTAAAAATCTGATGATTATTATAAGTGCGTATATGATTATTAAAACAACCTCGTTCTTAGAATGGGTAGCTTTGTTAGTTTAGCATAAAATAATATTAAGACTAAATTTAAATTAAATTAATAATATTTCGTACTTTACTGAAAAATCTTTACAAATAGCACAAAAAATATAATTCCTAATTACTTGTATAAAAATATTACCAATGACAAGATTTTATGTCCTTAATTCAAAACTACCTTTTATACTTACAAATCCCTGTATTTTATCATATTAATAAAATAAACACTTTTTCGTATTATGTTTGTTAAAAATATATCATTACGTATATTATTTAGTACTTATAAAAATTTTAAAAATTGTATTAAAAAACAATAATTTCACTTTTTATAAAAAAACTGCTATCTTTTACAGGTACAATGCCACTATTTAATCTTTGAATTGATATAAATATGTTTTAAGGATACATTAAATAAAAAAGTTATGTCTTCAAATTCTCTTCGTAAATATTTAAGACTATTTTTTTAAAAAAACTGTTTTTATATATTTTTGCAGCACTTGTAAAAAATTTAATATTTGTCTTTAATTAATCTACTCAAAATATTTCTCAATATAAATTATTTTACTAATATGATTTCTACATCAATAGTAGTCTTTTAAATAAATAAAAAACTCTTTTAAAATACAAATAATCTTAATCAAGATTTTTATACCTGTAAAACTATTTTTAATTTATGCACTTTTAAATTAATAAATTTTAAATTATTTTTAAGTTAAATTAGTTGTAAAATAATTATGTACATATTGTTTATTTATAAGCATTTAAACTCATAATATTTTTAGAATCATCATTTAATCTTTTTTTGGATATCTTTTACCAGAAAATTCAAATTCATTATCATTACTAGAACATTCGACTTCATCAGAATCATTCCTAGGAAATCTTTTTTTCGCATGTTTTTTGTATCTCCTACCTGAAAAGTCAATTTTATTTTCATCATCTTTGTAAATTTTTTTTTTCGCAGTATTTTTGTATTTTTTTTTAGAAAATCTGAGTTCTTCAGAATCAGTCGAGGAATCATCGTCATTAGATTTCATTTTTGGATATCTTTCACCAGAAAACTCAAATTCACTCGAATCCGTCGAGGAATCATTATCATCAACTCTTTTTCCAACATATTTTTTACTTGAAAATTCATAATTATCAGCATCTTCATCAACTCTTTTTTTAGGATATCTTTTACTAGAAAACTCATTATTATTATCATCTTTAATATAACTTTTTTTCGCATACCGTTGATGGCTTTTACTTGAAATATTTTTTCCGTATGGAGCTAAAGAAAGATCATTATCACTTGATTTCTTTTTCGCAGTCTTTGGGAGTCTTTTACCTGAAAACTCAAATTCATGTGAGTCAGTCAAACAATCTTCAGTA
>DVQZ01000005.1:0-11833 GCA_018232325.1 Muschampia gigas
CAAGTCTATATAAAATAAAGAAGACATTTTATTTGAGTACACAAAAATTGAGACTTAGAACTATTTAATTGATTAAAATATTTAGTAAAACATTTAGAAACCTTAGATGAATATAAATGTTACAGAGTTAAAAATATTAGAAATTACATACTTGGATGATCGATAAAAAGTAAAGTTCATAACAATGTATTGTTTAAACTGATTTACAATGATGGTTCATTTTCAAATTTATAAAAGTAATATCAAATATATGTTTTATTTTATATACTCTTAAAATCATAAACTATATAGCATATAATTCTATCTTTATAAATAAAATCGGCTTGAGCTTTTTTATTGTATCGTAAATTATACTTTAGATTCAATAGACTAAGACTTTGCTTTAAATATTAAAGCTTGTGCTTCAAATAAAATTACGTAGTTTATTTTTAAAATTTTATAGCAATTTTTTCAACCCTGTATGCGCTTTTATAAAAATTATATTACTGGTAATTTTATGTATTCAACCTACAAAAAGCCTTATTTTTATTATTTAGATGAAAAATCACTTCTTAAAGTTGATCTTCTAGGGCGTAAAAAATCTGAGGTTGTTAAAGATATTGATACAATAGATTTTTTATCTGTTGATTTTATAAATGACGATATTATTTTAGTGTATAAAGATAAAATTATATGGAATGATATTCCACTTTATATTTTAGTAAAAAAATATTTTATTTATGGGTCTTCCATCTTAGTGCTCAATACAAAAAACCAGTTAATGATTCTGACTATCAAGACGTCTTTAATTTTAACAGAAGATGTTAAAGACTTTACAATTGAAAAAGATTACATTTGGCTGGTTGATTGTAATGACAAGATTTATCGAAAGTGTTTTTATGAATCAATATTTGCCTTAAATCTTTCTAGTCCTATAAGTGTAATAAAAATGAGCGCTGGACTTTCAATACAATTTATAGAAATCAATAAGTATGTTTTTTTGTTTTATAAAAATAGTATAGAGGTTTATGAGTTAAGCAATAATATTCTTATATTAAAATATATTTATAATACTAAAGATTATAAATATTTTAATTGTAATAAATTATACGTAATAGATAGAGATACTTTGATTTTAGATGATTATCCAAGTCTTATTATTAAAGGCCAAACTTATTGTGTTTATAAAGACAATGAAGAAGATATATTAATTAATGATGAAAATATAATAATAAATAGTAAATCAGTAAAAAATATTAAAGGTAACCCGATAACATCTACTACCAAAACTTTTAAATTAGTAGACAATCTTAAGACTACTTTTATAATTGACAGTATAAATGAAGAAGATATTTTTAGTAAATTTGATGAAGAGGTACTTGACAAGTACAGAAAATTTTACTACGAATTAGTTACAACAAATGAAAGTCTTACCTTAAAAAAAGATAAACTACAAGAGTTGTATATAAAAATAAATAAAAAAGTAAAATCTCAAGAAGAAAGAAAAAATTATATAAAATTGAGACTTGAAGAAGTTACAGAAAAATACGAAAAGATATTATCAAAGGTAAAAATAGACGGAAAATCGATTTATAACTACATTAATATTTTAAAAAATTTATTGGAAAAAGATAAAAAATGCTATGAGGAAAAATTTCTAAAAATTTTAAAAATCCAAAATAATTTCTTAAAGAAAAAAATATTTAAACAATATTAAAAAGTAATTTGTTTGTATTTTGAACATTCTATAAATTTTTTGAAAAAAAAAAATAATAAAAAAATTTTTTAAATTAGTTTTATGCTATTTTTTTTTATTTTTTTATTGAAAAATAAATGTACTAAAAACCCACAGCTTGTAATTACTGATACTGCACCAGAAATATTACCGCTTGACGATTCAATTACTTATAATATAAAGACTGATGAAAGGGGAGTTGTTACAATTACAACACTTGACCAGGATAATAAAAATATATCTCAACAAGAAATATCTAGCTCTTCAAATATCAGAAATAATGAAGATATTTTAAGATATGCTCCTACAGTTGAAGAATTAAATAATTCTATGTCTAATCCAATCATTAATATATCTGAAAATCCTAAATTTAGTACAGAATTAGAAGTAAATCCTTCTAATGGACAATCTTCTGGAAGTACACTACAACTTAATGGACAATCTTCTGGAAGTACACTACAATCTAATGGACAATCTTCTGGAGGTACAGTAGATTCTAATAATTTATCAACAAATCAGTTAAGTTCACAAGGCGATGTTTTACTATTGCCTGATCCAATTTCTCCTCAAACATCAAACAATCAATCAGCATCGACAAATCCAAATAACCAAACTTCTGATCCGATAAATAATTTAAATCAAACTCAAAAGTCTAACAAATCTACAGATAAATCAAAATCTAAAAAAGATAAAAAAAGCAAAAAGAGAGATACAAATAATGTTGATAATGAATCTGAAATTATAAGTAATGGATTTAATTACGACCAAGATACTATTTTATTGTTACTAGAAATATTACACATTCTTTAATAAATAGTATATTGTTATATTTGTATATAAATTAAGAATTAATATCTAAATGTAAATTTATTTGTTTTATTTCATCTAAACTAAAACTTGTGTCACTTAAAGTTTCAAGTACATTTACAAACCTATATAATCGACATCATCATGTTTAAATTATAAGCACATAATATAAATATTCTTATGTATACATTATATAATTTTAAATCAGATATTCATTTAATATATTGTTCCAATCTATTACAAAAATATATTTATTTCTGATTAATAATAAAAATAGTATATTGTTAATTAATTGTATGTTTTGTTTTTCGCTTAAATAATCTTACCTAATAAATAGAAAAATAAATACTTATTTTTAAAATTTGTATTTGATTGTTATAAATAATATTTTAAAGTTTGTATATAATATTTAAAAAGTCGGGGTTTCTAAGATAAATATTTGATTAATATAAATACTCCTTATAAGTTTGATCCTATAAAAAATTAAAATCATATACTTTTACTTTTGAGATTATGCTGACAATTTATTTTTGCATAATTTTTACCCATTTATGCTGCATTATTTTGAACAAATTTTATCTATCAATGTTTCTCCTTCCGAATTAAGTAAGTTATTAAAAACAAATCCTTTAAATTTATATTCTTGTATAAGTCAATTTTATAGGAATAAATACAAAATATTTTTATCTTTAGAAATCTTAATTAGTGATTTATTAGGATTAGGAATTGTAATGTATTGTGATATAAACAAAATTAAAATAGAAGAAAATGTTATAGACTATTACTATGAAATATTAGTAAAAAATCAAATGAAAGACGGAAAATTAATGGAATATTTAATTAAAGAAAACAATGAATTAAGAAATAAAGTAGAAATAGAAAATAAATTTCTTAAACAAGCCTGGTATGAAATGTGTAAAAAGGTAACGAAAAATTTACCAAATAAATCATAACATGTTTATATTTTAAGTATCATTGAAAGTTTCAGATTTGTCTTCACATTTTTTAAGTATCACTAAAAGTTTTAAATATCATTTTCTGTTTTACTTTTTAAATCTTTTAGAATATCCAGCTTCTGTTTTATTGTTTCATTTTTTATTTCTTTTAATTTACTTTTAACTTCCAATTTTTTATTTTCATTCAACACTTCATTAATTTTTAAATGAATGTTTTCT
Organism: Muschampia gigas; assembly: GCA_018232325.1. NCBI lineage: Eukaryota > Metazoa > Arthropoda > Insecta > Lepidoptera > Hesperiidae > Muschampia > Muschampia gigas. The sequence goes on from DVQZ01000005.1 coordinate 3,697, forward strand.
ATATCTTCTATAAATTTCTCATCTGATGTTTTTAAAAGTAATAAAAATTTATTATAACTTTCTTTTACTAAATCTTTGATATTATCAATTGTTAAATTTTTATTGGGATATTTTATACCGAAAATTTTGTATTCTTCAGGAATATTTGGAATGTTGTAAGCATTTTTTAAAGGTGGTTTGCACCAACTTACTAGTTTCATGGGTAGGTAAAATTAAAAAATTAATTTTTAAAATAAGCCAATTATCGCTAATAAATTTGTAGATTCATTAGTACATTTTAAATTAATAAATTCATTAATACATTTTAATTAATAAATTCATAGTAACAATTTAAAATTAATGATTTCATTAGTACATTTTACATTACTAAATTCATTAGTACATTTTAATTAATAAATCTTTGATACATTTTACCCCAAAATAAAAATGTCTGAACATTTAAGAAAACTTTTAAAAGAAGCTATGGAAAATCAAAATATAACAAACAGTGATGATTTTTTAGAAGATGAAGATAAAATCGTAAAAACTCGTCAAGATCGAAGTATTCTCAAAAAGAAATGTGCTAATTGTACTTGTGGTAGAAAAGATATAAAAAATGAAGTTAAAAGTGCTTGTGGTGGATGTTACAAAGGAGATGCATTTAGATGTAGTGGTTGTCCATATTTAGGAATGCCTCCCTTTGATGAAGGAGATGTTGTAAAATTTGATTTATAAAATTTTATTTTTTATAACTTAATAAATTCTAGTTTATATATTATTCGAATACAAAAGCTATTTTACTTTCTAATGAATCATGATAAGTAATACATTATAAATGAGACTTTTTTGAAGCTTATTTTGTTTTATGCAAAAGCAATCAGTTTTTTTATCCGTCTTACATTTTAATAAATTATAATAAATAATATTTTTATTGAATAGCATAAATAAATTTAGTTTGTTTGTTTTTATGCAAAAAAAACTATTTAAGAATTAGAAAGGGCATAAAATAAGTTTTTTATTTCTTGAACCCTATTTTAAGAAATTTATATGGAGTCCATTTTTACATCTGCTGATCTTTACAATTATGTTTTATCAAAACTAAATCAAGATATTTCATCTTCTTTGAAATTAAGCTTGCTTTTTAAATCAATACAAAAAGATTTTCCTGTAGATGATTATATGGTTGTTATTTTCCTAAATTATATAAAATGTCTTACTGACTTACAAAGTGATGATATTTTTGTTATTTTTAAAACTAGTAAACTGAAATATTTTAAATATTGGGGCTTTTGGAGAGAATATATCGGATTTTTGATTAAATCTAAAGAAAAAATTGATAAGGTCTTGGATGAAGGTATAAAATTTTTAAATGTAAAAGAATTTAAAGATAAAGAGAAAATTTTAAATTTTCTAAAAGAAGTAAAAAATACAGAAAATAGAGAAAAGTTTATATATTTTTGGAAAAATGATTGGTTGACTATTTCAGAAATAAACGATGATTACAAGGAAAATAAAATTACAAATGAGTTCTCAGAAAAAGAAAATATTAACAATGCTATAAAAGTTCAATTTACAGATCTCTCATATTCTCCATCTCTTAAAAGAAATTATAAAACATTTGTTAATACTCCCGTTACGGATGACGTCAATAAATATTCTTATAAGGATGATATAAATAAAGAAAATGGATTTAAATGTAAAATTGAAGATGTGACACTTGGTGAGGATACAAATTTAAGAAAATTAGGATGTGTTGATCGAAACATTGCAAAACATAAAGAGAAAGAATATTATTATATTAATAATAAAAAACTCTCCAAGGTTAATATTATAGGTAAAGGAGGAAGTAGCAAAGTATATAAAGTTTTTTATGAAAATGAATTTTATGCATTAAAAATAATAAATATAGAAATGGATAGCACACTTAAAGGACTTTTATTGGAAGAAATTGATTTATTAAAGAAATTAGAAAATGTAGAGGGAATTATTAAGATGATTGATTACGAGATATTAACAGATAATATTTTTATACTTCTAGAATACGGTGAATCTGTATTGAGCACTTTCATAAAAAGTGATAGAACAAATTTAAATCTTCATTTAAATAGGGTTAAATATATTTGGCAAGAAATTTTGTTAATAGTAAATAATATACATGAAAATAGAATAATTCATGGAGATCTAAAACCCGCGAATTTTGTATTTGTAAAAAACAAATTGCGTATTATTGATTTTGGGATATCTAAGATATTAAATAGTAACACCACTCGATTGGATCTTGATATGGTTTGTGGTACACTAAATTATTGTGCTCCTGAATTATTTTTTGAAAATAAAAAACGTAGAAGTAGTGACGTATGGTCTTTGGGGATTATTTTATATGAATTATGGTATGGTAAGACACCTTTAGATTCCTATAAAACATATTTAGAGAAAAAAGAGAATATAATAAATATTAGAAAAGATTTAAAATTGGTCTCTAAAATTGATTTTGTTATAAGTAGATGCCTTAATGAGGATTGTAGAAAGAGACCTACTGTAAAGGAACTTTTAAAAGATAATTTTATATGTGAAGGAGTAGATAATTATAAGTTTCGATAACTTACAAGTTTAAAAAAATAAAAAAAGACGACAGTGGCTGGATTCGAACCAGCGCGAGATAAACTCAATTGATTTCGAATCAACCGCCTTAACCACTCGGCCACACTGCCTAAATTATCGAAAAAGTATAATTAAGATTTTAATACAAAAGAGGTATACTTTGAGTAATAAATTATTTTTTGTGTAAATTTCATATAGAACTTTAAGAATTTTATTTACAATATTAATATGCAATTAAATTAAACAATACTAATAAGTTTATTTTACAATATTAATATGCAATTAAATTATTGTTTTAAAAAATGATATTACCTTGCACATGAAAAATAAAAATTATTTAAACTAAATGTTTTATTGTTTGATACTTATCTGATATAATTAAATAATCTAATATACTAACTTCAATATTTTTTCCATCACTAATTAATATCATTTCATTAAGCTCATTTAGTAAGGAATTTTCTAAAAATTTATTTTTTTCTATTTTTATATTAAACTTTAAATTTAATATATCTGTAGGGCTTAATGGATTATAAATTTTCTCAAGCCACGTGCTCAATTTTATAAAATGTTCATCAATATTGCCTATACAATTTTCATCATGTATTTTACATATATTTTCACATGTTACTTTTATCTCTTCATTAATATCAATATAATAGAAATCAACATTACATAAAATATTCAGCAAGCTAAGTTGGTTTGTAACATGACAAAATGTACATAAAATATTAAATATTTTAATAAAACCCATTTTAAAAAAATTTATCGTGTATTCTTCGTTAGGTATTTTCCCATTTTTTAAAATGTTTCTAAGTAAACTTTTTTGTGGAATAAAAAACAGACCTGATTGAAAATATTGAGGTATTGAATTTATTAAAATCGATAAATTATTTAAATCTTCTGTTTTTGTTAAAAATAAAAATCATCAATTAATTTTTTTTTCTGATCTTTTGCAGTAAAACTTTCTATTTGTTCTAAAACATTTTTAGCTGTTTTTACGTTAGATATCTTTGTTGATTGTTTATCAAAAATGAATCTGAATAAGGAACATGTTACAAATCCTAATATATAACTCGTTATAAGTTGTATTTTTTCTATTTTCATTACCCCATAATTGTGAACTTTATAAAAATATTTTAATTTAAAAATATTAAACAGATTTTAAATTAAAATTGTAAAAAATAACCAATTTTATAATTCAATTAAGAAAGTAATAGATCAAAATTTTCTAAGGTATATGTTTTCCTTTTGCTTTTAAAAACAAAGTGAATTATCTTTAATGTATTGTTATGTTTTCATATAAAAAGAATCTAATTTTGTAAATCTCAGTTATCTTTATTTCTAGTATTTTAAGTTTTTATATTTACTTTTTCATCTTCGCATAAACAAATTCTTGAAATATAAATTAGAATTTGTGATTAAGTAGAATGTTCTGAGACATAGATGTATTTTTTAGTAAAAAATCCTTTCTTAAATTGTATCTTCTAAAAATCTAATTTTATTTTTAGTGATAAAGTCTCGTATACATATTAATTTATTTTCCTAATCATTTTAAATCCAACATGTATTCTCGTATTTTTAAATTACCCATTCATGCTTTCCTGTTTATAAGCAATTTACTTATTCAAAGAGTTCAGTTTATGCTGTTGATCTTTTTCAAATATAAAAAAAATAAACTTCTTTAAGTTTTTTTTCCAATATTCTTTTTTCTAATAAGATTATTTGATGGATATAAATCTGCTATCAAATTGTTATTTTAATTTCAATATTCTTTTTTCTAATAAGATTATTTAATGGATATAAATCTGCTATCAAATTGTTATTTTAATTCCAATATTAGTTTCCCTGGTAAACGATTTTGTAAAGTAAGAGAATTGATAAATACGATTAGTTCGATTCAGAACTTGCTTTTAGTCGTCTTGTTTTATTAATATTTAGTTTTTTGATAAAACATAGGATTTTGAGTACTTTATATTAAAAAATATTATTATTGTTTCTTACAGAACTAGAATCATAAATAATATATTTGAAACAATACTAAGTACAATAATTCTGTATATATTGGCTTTTTTGAGTTTATTATTTGTGAGATTGTTCAAAAAAGCCATATGATTTCCTCTTTTTGCCTGATTATGTGTTTAAATAATATGTGTAAACTTTGAATAAAATATGTAGTTAAACAACAAAATTAATTCAATATAAGTTAAAATTATTATTTTTCTATTATAAGTTATAAAAATTCAAAATAAGTTAAAATTTTTATTTTTTTAATTTAAAAAATTGAATATACCTTGAAAACATCAATTGTGCTACAGAAACATAAGATATTTTGTTATCCGTTGTCTTTAATTTTTTTACTATCAATTTATCTTTAAGATTTTCATTATGATCTCTTTGTGTATGAATAATTAGCTGATCTATTAGTGAAGAATTGTTAGAGATAATAAATCTATCAAAATCATTTAAAATATATTTAACACCTCCTCTAGATTTATCTATTGAGAAATTAAAAACTTCATCTCTCAAATTTTCTTTTTTTTTATCTATTTTTGACATATCAATTACAACTGATTTCTCGTTATTTGCAAGTACCGTTTTATTTGCATTTATCTTTTGAGGTATAACATAGAACTTTGAATATAAATCGTAGTTGTATAAAATAATATAATATGCATCAAAAAACAATTTTAAAGTTTCTTCATCAATTTCCGGATTACGATTTTTTAGATTTTTAATCCTACCATTTTCATATGTTTTATGTTTTTGTTCAGATATTTCTAGTTTTTTATCTAAAAGATATTTTTGCTTGATAACATAATATATTACTATACCCGCTAATAAAAGTAGTATAAATCCAAGTATAACACTTGTAGACAGTGTAAAATTATTTTTCATTTGGGGTAATAAAGTATTTAATTATGTGTAAAAATTTTAATATAAAAAAGTAATAAAAAGACGTTTTATTTGTATTTGCAACATTTCAATTTAAATTTTTGACAGCTTGTTTGATTGTATTTTTTAGAAATTTTGACATCATAAAAAGGAGTGATCAAAAAATTTAAACCTTAAAACTAATTTAATATTTTTTTAATAAGATTATAATATCTACTTTATTAAAATGTAAAATCTTTAATACGTCAAAAATAACCAATCATAATTTCTTAAAAAAATTATATTTTACAATGAAATTTTAAATTTTTAAGAAACAATTTATATTTTTTAAATTAAATTAAAAAAAATGAAATGTCATTTTTTTTAAAATATCTTAGTTATTATTTAAACCCTTATGAATGATAATACAAAACCTTTTTCAACACAAATTATTGTTATTACCACACTAGTTTTATTAATTATTACAATTTATTTCATTTTAAAATTTTCATTAAAAACTTATAATAAAAATTTTTTTAAAAAACAAGAATTAGCTGACGAAGTTGATTAAAACTTTAGATTCTTAAATAAAACATTTTTACATTAATTTATTAATTTTGTTTATTGAGATTTGATATGAAATTCATCTTAATAAAATACTTGAATATGTTTTTGTATTTTACTAAAAAAGTAAGGATATATTTTTTTTTACTTATATTGATTTATAAATACATTTTTGAAAATAAATAATTAAGAAACTAATCAAATATTATTTAAAAAGCTTTATTAGAGATTTAATATATTTGTAAATTAAAAAATATAAACTTAAAGAAAAATTGATTAAAATTAGAGGTTTAAATTTTACGATTATTAAAGCAGTGAAAAACGATTCGACTGTAATTAATAAATTCAATCACTGTAGATCTTCTCGGGATCATATTGTAAATAGAAATCTACAATTTATATTTAAAATGAACATCTTAACAGTAAAATAAAATATGACTTATAACTATCAATAGATAATGAAGTTCTGTATCAGATGTTGACATAATGCTTAAGAGTCCTAGGTTTAGATCATAGGAATAATAAAATGTTTAATTAATTGATTAGCCATTATCCGACAATTTTTGTCGATAAATTCGTACCATAGCCTTTGACATGAAGTCATAAAAAAATCCAAAGATTAGTATTCATTTTGTAAAAACAAGTTCCCAAGTCAAAATATAAAACTATTATAGTTTTATATTATTTATTTAATGAACAAAATGTATACTTATTTAAAAATTCTAAAGATACAATAAATATTATTTTTTTTAAAAAATGTACTAAAATATAATTAATATTGTTTTTTTTATTGCCATTTCAAAAATGGATATAATAAATTAGCTTTTATTATTTACAATACAAAACTAAATTTTTTAATGATACAAAACTCGTAAATATTTCACTCAACTTTTTTAATTAAATTCTTGCCGTAAAAAGCTTTTTATTTTCTTCAAAGGTTTTAAAACTGTACTCTTTAGATTCTAATGAATCTTTTAAAAGACTGAAATCATAAATTATTTCTTGTAAACTGTTTAGAACACTCTCTTTTGGGAAAATATACCTTGTAAACTTATGAAAACTTTTTAAAGCCTGAGAAAATTGTTGATACTTAATATCTTTATAAATCAAATTATAAATTTGATTTACTTCATCACAAACATGTTTTAATTCGCTAATGTAATCTTTAAAATCATTTAAATACTCAAATAAAATTAGAAATTCACTAAATTCGAGATTTTTAATAAAAGTCTCATTTTTCAAATTTTGATAAACGTCAATAACACCTAAAAAATTTTTTGATTTAAACCAAAGCTCAGATTTCTCGCACAACAAAGATCTAAAAGCTTTAATTAAGCTTTTTAGTTCAAAAATATTTTGATCAAACAAAGAATCATACTTAATTGAGAGTATTGGATTTAACTTGTTTTCATAATTTAAAAAATATATTATCTCGTCATAACATTCTGACATATACTCATTCCAGACAAATAAATCGATGTTATTATTTTTTTTAATATAATTCTCTGTTTTATTGCTAGATTCGAATTCTTCCGAATCACTAGCAATAGAAGTTATTCTTAACTTCAAATCTTTTATATTTTTCTCTTTAAGAAGTTTTATTGAAAACGTTGATAAAAAGTAAACAGAAAGATAAAAATTCATATGGATAAAAAATTAAAAAATTAAATTTGATATTGACGTATATTAAATTATTGGGTTTATTACGTCATTTGACAACAAAAAGCAAAAAAAAATGAAAATTTAATGTTTTAATTTAAGAAATGAAAAACTTTTTCTAATAATTAGACCTTATTATGTAATTTCTAAAAAAGCAAATCTATTATTTTAATTTATAAATTAAAAAGAAAAACCTTTCTAGAAATTAGACTTATAATGTAATTAATTATTTTAATTTAAGAATTAAAAAACCTTTTTTAGTAATTAGATCTTATTATGTTATTTCTAAAAAAACAAATCTATTATTTTAATTTATAAATTTGTTGTTTTAATTTACGAAATGAAAAACCTTTTTTAGTAATTAGATCTTATTATGTTATTTTTAAAAAAACAAATCTATTATTTTAATTTATAAATTTGTTGTTTTAATTTACGAAATGAAAAACCTTTTTTAGTAATT
>DVQZ01000006.1:0-10796 GCA_018232325.1 Muschampia gigas
AATATCTTAACGAATTTAACGCTAAAAATAAATTATTAGAAGAAATTGCAATATTAAAAACAGAATTAGAGGTATTAAAATTAAATAAAAAATGTGATTGTGAATGTTTAAGTCGAAAAAAAGATGTAATGCATGATTTATTGTTATGTAAAAAAATATTAGTTAATTATTCTACTAAATATAGTCTTATTATAATAGACGATGTTAATAATTTAATTATTTTGTCAACACAGAAAGACGGTAAACCAGCAGTTCTAAAATTTTACGATTCTGGTATAACAGCTTATAAAATCTTTAATGAAAACACACATATAAGTCATATGAAATATATGGATGGAAATATTGTTGTATGTATAAATGATAATTTTTTTATTATAAACACTTACAACTTCAATATAATTTTTGAAGACTGCAATTTTAATCGAATAACTTCCATTTTAATAAGTCCTAGTAATAGAAATAAATTAATTATCGGAGATAATAAAGGTAATATTACATTATATTTATTAGGTATTGCAAAAAGATCTATTAATATTAGTAATATTCCAATACATTCTATATGTGAGTTCGGGAAATATTTATATGTAGGTACCGTTTTTAATATATATAAATTAAAAATTGAAACAAATTGGGAGGAATTTTTAAATGAGGAAGAATCCCCGGAAATCTTTATATTAAATTTAAATATGAATGAAATGACTTGTATAAATATTTTTGGAAATGATAACAACTTATTGTTTGTTTATAGAAATAAGTTGAATAAAATTTTGCACTACTGTATTGATACAAAAGAAGAGAAAGCAATAAATTTAGGATTTAAGCAAATAGCTAAATTTAACGAGTTTATTTGTGATAGGCATTTTTATTTTGTTGATCAATGTAATAATAAAATTTTAATACTAAATGAAAATTTTGAAAAAAGATATGAATATAAGGTAGATGAAAATTTAGTATCATTTGATGTTAAACCAGGAATGCTAGTTATTTTGTCTGAAAAATTTATTTATATGTACAAATAAATATAAAAATTATTTAATAGTTAAAATGTATGAATTTGGTTCTCTTTTTATTGGTTGTAGTAGACAAAAAATTTATAATAAAATGTTATTTATTTTTTTGATTAAATTAGTAAGCTAGTTTTTTTACATCTAAACATATTGAAAAATGAAAATTTCATAATTAAATTCACCTTAAATGGTTTTTTATGAAGTGAAAAAAAATATTATTGTTTTTTTTTGATAATGTTTAAGACTAAATTTATAGTGCATTTGCTACGGTAGAAACATTAAAGACATTTTGTATTACAAAATATTTTTAATACAATTAAAAATAAGCCTTTTCCTTTTTCTATAAACTTGTAATATATTTTATGTATATAAGCAAAAGGTCTCAGTTAAGTTTAAAAATTTATAAATAAATTTTGAGACTAATAAAATAAATTAAAAACAAAATTTTAATAGAAAGTCTATTTTAATATTTTAATAAAAGTTTTTTTGCATCTAAAAAGTATTAAAAAATTATTTGTCATTGATTCAAATAACAATAGCAATTTTAATGTTTAAATCTTTAATTTTATACATATCTATTCTAGTTGTAGATTATAGTTATAAATAATACTCAACATAAAATTCTGCAGCATTCTTTACAATAAGAAAATAATCTTTAGATCATAAATTAATTTCTAATCTTCTTTTAGGAGTTTGTTTGTCTATTAACAAATTACAAAACTATAAATAAAAAAAATTAGCATAAAAATAACTGAATACTGAACCCATGAAAAATATAATTAAGGAACATGAGATAGTAAATAAAGATTATGAATCTCCATTTTTATTTATAGAAGATTATATTTTTATGTATAATAAACAAGCAGGTGTTCCTTACAAAGTATTTTTTGAAGATATAAAATATGCCAAGATTTATGAGACATCATTGTTTGTTTGTTTAATTGAACCTTCTAAAGGTAAATCTTATTTAGATAATTTTAAAGAAATAGAAGCTTTATTAGAGCGTTTACAAAAACAACCTTTTTATGATAAAATGTTTTTAGAAAATACTAAAGCAATTTATTATAAATCTATTGCTATAGTTTTAGATAGAGTTATTTTAGAAATAGAAATATTAGATTTGAAAAATATAGAAATTTTGTATTCATATAGTTTAGATAAAATAGACTTATACAATATTCTAGTAGACAATATATTGAAAAATATAAAAATAGATACAAAAAAGTCAGAAATAGATATCTTGAATTCGTTTTGGTTTTATTTAGTAAAATGTATAGATGATTTAGATCATATAAATTTACAATTAAAAGATATAAAAAGATATGATCTTGAAGAAATTAAAAAAAGAATTAATATTCCTAAAAATTTTATAGGTAATTTTACAATTCTTATGTATACAAAACAAGGTCTCTTAGAATGCATTTTACAAAAATTAATACTTATGATAAATTTTTTAAAAAATGATAAGAAATACATTATACTATCAAATTTTATAAGTGAAATGGTTTTAAGAGAAATATGTGATGAATCGGAGTTATCAGAATATTTTAAATATAAAAACAATTTATTGATAGAAAAATAAGATGAATGTATAAATTTAATTAACATTAAGGTATTACTAGATGAATAGATACATGTAGTAGAAGGATATGCATGTAATAGAAAAATAAGTAAATTTAAACCTAAAACAAATACATTTAATAGAAAATATGTATTTAGACGGTAATAAAATACATTTATTAGAAAATAAAATACATTGTATAGAAAATATGTATTTAGACGGTAATAAAACATATGTAATAGAAGAAAATACATTTAATAGAAGAAATTACATTTAATGGAAAAATAATTTGTATTTACAGTAGATTACGATTTCAATGGAAGATAAAAATATTATAAATAATTTTAGCCCATGCCAAAAAGAAAATTTAATGAGGATAAAGAAAATGAAGAATCATTTAATTCTTCTGGAGTATTAAATGAAAATACTGAAACATCGACCGACAATGATGTCATTGAAGAAAATTTTGTAAATGATGAAATTTATTCTGATGCTTATCAACAAAGTGAATTGGATTTGTATACAAATTCAAGCCTTAATGAAATAAAGGAGCAATCGGAAGAGGAAGAATACCAAAATGTAGATATTGAAAAAATTATAACTGAAAATGATTTATGCAAAAAGTTTTTTGAGAAGACTTTTTTTATTAACGGAGTAAAAAATTTATTTATAAAGTTTTTGAATTCATTTAGGAATAAGAAATATATTAAAAGTATAAAAGAGATGTGTTCTGAAAACTTAGAAAGTCTTTTAGTGTCTTTTATGGATATATCGGAATATAGTGATATATTGATTAAATTATTAGATTGTTATCCTGAACAGACATTGGAGATTTTTGAAAGTGGGTTGGAACAAGTAGTAAAAGTTTATTTTCTTAATTATGATCAAATAAAAAAGAAATTACATATTAGAATTAATGATTTACCGATAACCGAAAATATAAGATCTCTTAGAAATAACCATCTTAATAAATTGGTTAAAATTAGAGGGGTAGTGACAAGAAGAACTGGAGTTTTCCCTCAATTTTATATTATAAAATACACGTGTATGAAATGTCAAGCTACTTTTGGACCATTTGTAGCAAATAGTTCTAAACCTTCACATTGCTATGAATGTCAAAGCAGGGGACCTTTTACGATTAACAGTTCAGAGACTATTTATAAAGATTTTCAAAAATTGACATTACAAGAAGTACCAGGAAGTGTACCTTCAGGTACACTTCCTAGATCTAAAGAAATATTGTTATATTACGATTTAATAGATTCAGCAAAACCAGGAGAAGAAATTGAAGTTATTGGAATCTACAAAAATACGTTTAATGTTTCTTTAAATATTAAAAATGGGTTTCCTGTGTTTTTTACTGTAATAGATGCAGTTGCTATTAATAAGAACATAAATAAGACAGAGTTGAATGAAGAAGATATAAAAGAGATAAAAAAATTATCAAAAAATCCTAATGTTAAAAATATAATTTTTAATTCCATCGCACCGAGTATTTGTAATCATTTTAATGTTAAGAGAGCAATAGCAATTGCTTTATTTGGAGGAGTCATGAAAGAGAAGAATAATCACAGAGTAAGAGGAGATATAAATGTTTTATTATTAGGAGATCCAGGTACTGCTAAATCTCAATTTCTAAGATATGTTGAAAAGATAAGCAATAGGGCCGTACTTGCCACTGGTCAAGGATCCAGTGCAGTTGGATTGACTGCTTCTGTAAGGAGAGATCCTGTGATAAAAGAGTGGACATTGGAAGGAGGGGCTTTAGTATTAGCTGATAATGGTGTATGTCTTATTGATGAATTTGATAAAATGAATGATCATGATCGTACGTCTATTCATGAAGCTATGGAACAACAATCTATTTCTATTTCTAAGGCAGGTATAGTTGCAACGCTTCACGCAAGATGCGCTGTAATAGCAGCAGCAAATCCTACTAGAGGAATTTACAATTCATCTCTTACGTTTGCTCAAAATGTAAATCTTAGTGATCCAATTTTATCCAGATTTGATATCCTTTGTGTTGTAAAAGATGTTATTGATTCTAAAGAGGATTCTATTATGGCTAGTCATATTTTAAAATCTCACATCATGGGGTGTATCTTATGATGTTTTAGATCACGAATTTCTAAAGAAATATATTTTATATTGTAAGACACACGTCACACCAATATTTTCTAATGTAAATGTTGATAAAATTTCAAATGTTTATTCTGAATTAAGAAAAGAAAGTATTTCTTCAGGACTGCCTATTACTGTCAGACATATTGAAAGTATTATAAGAATAAGTGAATCATTTGCTAAGATGACACTTAGAAATTTTGTTACATTTGAAGATATTGATGAAGCCATTTCTGTAGTATTAGAATCTTTTATGGGAGCACAAAAGTATTCGATAATGAAAAGCATGAGAAAGAAGTTTTTTAAATATTTTAAAAAGGATAATATAGAAGTGATAATATTTATACTAAAAGAAATGTTTAATGAAAGATTAAGAGCATATAATTCTAATTATATAATACTTGATGAACTTAATAAACAACTTAAAAGTTATGGAATTAGCTGTCCTAGTAATTTTTATGAAACTAAAGAGTTTATTGAAAGTGGATTTAAATTTGATAAAGAGAATAATCATATTGTTAGAAGTTTATAAGATATATTAATTATTGAATAATTTTGATAGGAATATTAATATTAGTAATAATATACAATATAATAATAAGATACAATATAAACAGAAATACGAATATTACCTAATATTTCAATAATTTTTAATACTAATATTTCAGTAGGTTTAAATACTAATATTACCTAATATTAATACGATACAACATTTTTAAAAGTATAAAACTATTTATATAAATTATTATAATAAGTTACAATATAAATTAAATTCTAATAATTTTATATTTAATATAATTTATTTTCTACTTTACTTATTCCTGTTCCATATTGCATAGCTTTTTTATTAAAATGACTAACATTTTCTAATTTGTAAAATTGCAATAAACTTCTTATTACGAACTTATCACTTAAAAACTCTTTATCTAATTTAAATGACTCATTAATAATTTCTGTATCTAAAAAAGGAAGTCTTGATTCTACACTATGTGAACTTATTACTCGATCATCTCTTGTTAAATTATGATAAGATAAAGTTAACGTATCAAATAACATTCTATGTCTAAAATAGTCTTTTTTATATTTCTTATATCCCCCAAATAACTCATCAGCACCACTTCCTAAGTAACATACTTTAGAATACTTTTTAGCTTCTAATGAAGTGAAATACAAAATACATCCAATATTAAAATCCATCATATTAGTTTTTGGAAAAATTAATTTGAAAATTTTTTTAGAAATATTTCTAATATCTTCAACTGACAAATTACACTCTATAAAAACCCAATTTCTGTTACTAAAAACTTTTTTTATCTCATTAAAAGCATATCTTCCATTTACTCTATCAAATGAATCAATAAATCCAGTATTAATTAAAAAAAATTTCTGTAAAGGATCACTGACCAAATGAAGATATACAGCAATCAAAATGCTATCAACTCCACCACTAAAAAAGACTACAATGTTATTATCAATTAATCTTCGCTTAATTGATTTTTTAAATAAATCGTCAAAAATTTTTATAACATTTTCAATAGATTGTGAAAAAAAATTGAAAAAATCAATCTTGTAAAAGTCGTTTAATAGAAGATCTGACGTTTTACAATCCATTTCTAAATATTTTTTTATAAAATGACGTGTTTCATTCGTAAAATTAATTGATACTCTCTTTTTTTCTACAGTTTTCAATTTTTTACAATCAATTTGATAAAAGTATATTAAAGAAGAATCAATTTCAACATCATAACAAAGAGAAGAAAGCTGGAAAGTATTTTTATTTCCTAATCCAAAACTTTTTGTCCCTAAGTCGTCTTTAAAAAAAATAATAACGTTTTTAAAAATAACCGCAAGTGCTAATTCATTTTGAAACATATTTATATTGTTATATAAATTTTGCCCTACTAGATTAAAATCTTTTATTGTGCACAAATTTCCTTCATTTCTTTCTAATTCGGAATCTAACAATATATTTTCTATTGTATTTTTAATAAAAAAAGTGTCACTTTCTGACTCGTTATAAATTTCGCCGTTATACAAAAATATAAAATCTTTTGTAACAACAGGTTGCTCAAAACAAGATCTAATTGATAATACTGAAGAATACAAAAAAAAGGATGAATATTTAATACTTTTTTGTTGGTCAATTCCTCTTTCTGATACAAAATTTATAATATCTTTATCGTAACTTTCAGATATAAAAATTCCACACATCCTTTTTGGGGATAATTGCCCTTATGAGCTCGTTTATAAAAAATCGTAATATACAAAAACGGAAAACGGGAATTCCAATACTAGACAAATTTATTAATTCTTTGGATAACGGTATATTAATTTTAATAAAAGAAGATGAATATTCTTATATACACAATTACTTATTAAATATTTATATGTCAGAAGGATGGCATTTAAAAGAACAAGAGTTATTGACAATCTATAAAGATGGTTGTCCTGAAATTTATGATAAAATTAATAACGAAAATTGTACTGAAAAACTTAGTAAAATGGTTATCGCATGGAGGTACAAAGATTTGAAGCGAAATATAGAGGAATGTGAATATTCATTAACAAATCAAATAGATCTCAATTACGAATGTTTACTAAAACAGAAAGTTGATTTAAATAGTATTTTAGATAAATTAGAAAATTATAAAAGTTATCGAATTGGAATACATTCTTTATTCTCGCCTTCTTTTGAAAAAACCAATATTGAGATGTGGTTGTACAAAATTAAAAAAGCTGTACGAAAAAATAATCATATTTGTATGATTTCTATTCCTACGTTTTTTTATGAAGACATAATCTTCAATCAATTTTTTGATGTTGTCTTATCTTTGGATTCAAATATTTTCACAGGATATCTTCCTAATTACAAAGCTTTACTGCATTTTGAAAAAATCTCATTGCCGTCAAAAATACGAGAAAACGACACTGATACTTTTAAATTTGGTATAAAATTTTCTAAAAACAAGCTAGTAATCGAAAAAATTGACATTCCTCCTGAAGATTTAGAGAATAATCAAAGTCGTATTACTTTTTAAATAAATTTTATTTTTTTTAACCGTTAAAAATGATTTTTTTATTTGAAAACGCCACTGGGTTTACACTTTATAAAAAGCAGGAAGAAAAAATTAAACATATCAGTTCTTATAACTTTGAAAATAATGATGAACTGCTTGAAACATACAAATATTTAAATAAAAATTTACTACCGAAAAATCTTAAAAATTTTATTAGTTCTGAATTTGATAAGTTAAATGAAGTTTTAGCCGTTAGAGATAAAAAATTAGAACAACTTATAAGCGAAGAATGTGGAATTTCTACACAATTTGTAAAAGGTGGTGATTTTCGCCAAATTCAAAATGAACTTGAGAAATTTGCAAATATTGACGAAATTAAAAAAACGTTGTTTTTATCTCACAAATTAGCTTTGGATAAAATAGCTTATAATACTGACAAACTTGATGTTATGATTATTCAATCTATTAATTTATTAGTTGATATTGATAAAGACATCAATCTTCATTGCATGAGATTAAGAGAATGGTATGGTGCACATTTTCCTGAGTTATCATTAGTAATTGATGATAATTATCAATATTTAAAGATTGCTTCAACTATTAAAAATAGAAACAATTGTACTTTTGAGTCAATAGAAGCTGTTTCGGGTGAACACGCAGAAAAAATTTATAAATTAACTAAAAATTCAATGGGTACTGATTTGTCAGATGAAGATTTACAAAATATTGTTAATGACTGTAATAGTATTTTAAAAAATTTTGAATATAGAACTAAATTGTCTGATTATATAAAAGAAAAAATGTTGGTTATAGCACCAAATATTAATAATTTAGTAGGAGATTTTATGGGTGCGAGATTGCTTAGTAAAGCTGGTTCATTAGATACACTAGCTAAATACCCTTCATCTACTATACAACTTCTTGGTGCAGAGAAAAGTTTATTTCAAGCACTTAGAAATAAATCAAATACGCCAAAATATGGAATTATATTCGAGTCATCTTTACTTGGACAAGTTGCCCCTGAATTTAAAGGTAAAGTTGCCCGTACGCTAGCCGCAAAAATATCCCTTTGTGCGAAACTTGACGTTTCATCAAAAGACAAAAAAGGGGAATTTGGAGTAGATTCAAAAAATAAAATTATTAATAGAATTAAAAATTTAGAAAATAGAGTTAAAACGAAAAAAAATGTAACTAAAAAATCCAAATTTTACAAAAATTAATAAATTAATTAATTTTAAAAAAGTAATAAAAATTTTTAATTTTTGTTTTTTAGATAAGCTTCGATTTTTTCCATAACTTTTTTTGGAGTAAATCCTGCCTCTTCAAAAACATCCGTGTATTTGCCACTCCATCCAAATCTATCGAGACCGATTTGAAAATCACTATATTTTGACCACCCAAAAGATGTTAAAGCTTCAATGCTAATTTTTGGTATATTTTTAATTAAAATACTTTTTTTATATTCTTCTGTTTGCATTTCAAAAAGCTCCCATGAAAAAAAAGAAATAACTGATATATTATAACTTTTATATTCATCAACTATACGTAAACACAATTCTATCTCTGAACCTGTTCCCAATAAAATAAAATCGGGATTTTTATTTTGTATTAAATAATACGCACCAAGTTGACACTTATCTTTGCATGAATTTTGAATAAAAGGTAATTTTTGTCGACTTAAAACTACTGCCTTTAGACCTTGAAGTTTTAAACACGCAGACAAAGCACCTCTACTTTCTTTAATATCACAAGGACGCATTACTATTAAGTTTGGAGTCGCGCGCATTGTTGCTAAAACTTCAATTGGTTGATGTGTAGGTCCATCTTCCCCAAGTCCAATAGAATCGTGTGTTAGTACGTAAATATTATTAAGCCTATCAAGCGATGCAAGTCTTACAGAGGCGTAACCATATGTTACAAAATTCAAAAAAGTACTAAAAACGGGTATAAAATATCCATGCCCAGAAATCCCATTCATAATTCCAAACATTGCATGTTCACGAACACCAAAATTAATGTAGTCCCCGGTGTGATTTTCTGAAGAAAATGTCACACTATCGTCAAATTTATTCAAACAAGAATTTACTAAATCACCACTTCCACAGATAAATTTTGATTTTTGTTTCAATTTATTTAACATTATAGAAAAAGACTTTCTTGTAGCTAGTTTTGACTCATCAAATATGTCATCCATGTACAAAGAACTTAAATCTAATTGTTCGTTATTTACAACTTTATTAAATTTTTTTGTTTCTTCAATTTTTCTTTGTTTGATATCGTGCCATTCTGCTAAAAGTTCTTTCGAAACATAAAAGTCTTCTTGAGGAATTCCATATTTTTCTTTTAATAGTTTTCTTCCTTCACTACCTATTGGACTACCGTGTACTTTGGCAGTTCCCTCAAGAATACTATCTCTGCCAATTTTTGTATGAAGTATTATCATTTTAATACGAGAAGTTTTTAAGTCTAAAGCATTTGAAATTTGTTCAAGATTTTCTCCGTCTACCTCTAAAACTTCATAATTTAGACTTTTAAATCTCATTTTAACATCTTCATTCATTGATAAAGACGTAGGACCATCTATTGTAATTTCATTGTAGTCGTAAATAAACGTTATATTGTTTAAATTTAAATTGGCTGCAATTGAAAAAGACTCTTGAGAGATGCCTTCCATGTAACATCCATCCCCAAAAATACAAAAAATTTGATTGTCAAGTTGTAATTTTTTCATTGATATAGCAAATCCTACACTGTTTGCAACTCCTTGTCCTAGCGGTCCAGTCGTGACTTCAATCCCGCGTCCCTTTCGTTCAGGATGGCCTGGAGTGACACCATTAACTTGTCTAAACATCTTTAGATCTTCCATTGTATAAAATCCTAGTAGGTAGTTTATTACATACTGTAATCCGCAAGCATGTCCATTAGATAAAATGAATATATCTCTACCAACCCATTTATCATCTAATGGATTAATTTTGAGATAATTTTTGTACAAGGTAACAACAAATGGCGCTAATCCTAGAGGCGCACCTTTTTTTTTTTTTTTTTTTAAAGTAGGGAAGGAAATTGGAAGAGCACACGTTTAAAACC
>DVQZ01000007.1:0-10267 GCA_018232325.1 Muschampia gigas
ATTTATAAATCTCAAAATTTTTTCAATAAAATTTATATCTTTTGTTTTTCCATAGCATAAAATAATATTTTTTTTTATTTCTTCTAAACTTGATAAATTTTTGCATAATCTTATGCAGCTTTCTAAATCTTTTGTATATAAAATTGAAAGATCTATACGATTACATTTTATAAGAAGATAATCTAAAATTTTAGTATCCTCTTTAAAGTTACTAATTATATTTTCTATAAATTTCTTAACTAAATTAATATTTTCATCTTCATCTTGACTTTTAGATATAGTGTTTTCATTATTATTTATTGATATAGTATTTTCATCTTCATCTTCATCTTGACTTTTAAATATAACATTTTCATTATTATTTATTGATAAATTAGTATCAATCATTTTTATCTCCTCATTTAGTATTTTTATGCTAGAATTAAAAAATAAATTTTTAGAAATTACAATGCTTTTATATTTTTTATTTTCAATTTGTTTGTTTATTAAATAAACAAACTCGTTATCTAAAATTAATTTATGATTTTTCAAAATTTCATCAATTACAAAAATAATAAATTTATAACTTAAATTTATTATTTTTTTAACATTAATATTTTCTAAATTAATTTTTATATTGTGTTTTATCATCATTTCAATACAAACTTCATACTCCTCTATTTTAAAAAGTCTTATTATTTGTCTTTTTATATGTTCTTTATTATAATAAGTGTCAATAGAATTAAATCTACTTATACCATAAATTTCGAAATCTGTAAGTCCTAAAATTTTAAAATGTGTATCAGTAATTAAAAATGAGTCATATAAAAATAACTTTTCATTTTTTGTATACAATAAAGTATCAGAAACAAAAAATGAATCTACTCCTTTTATAACCTGATTGTCATATTTTAGAATTTTATTATATAAAAAGTATATCATATTATTTTTATATTCTATTTGGTATTCTTTGTTAATTTTAATATTCCCATTAAAAATAATTTTATTATTTTTGTATATTTTTCCATCTGTTTTTATGCCTAAAATTTCTCCATTAAAATTATGCAAATTTATAAATTCCTTATTTTTTATGATTCCTCTATTTTTCAAGCAAATACCTAAATGTAAATTACCGTAAGAAAATTCTTTATTTTCCAATAAATTAAAATCTTTATCAAATATTAAAACTTCTTCATCCTGTACAATACAAATCTCATTTTTATCAATTAATATTCTTTTTATAGGATTTTTAAACTAGTTTAAAATCATAACAAGCCAATTTCTTCTTGTCAAAATTATAAACTAAAACATCTTTGTGATCAATTACAAGAAAAAGGTTTTCAATTCTACAATATTCACAATTAATAAAATATTGATAAATTTTATTTTCTTTTTTTATAGTTAATATTTCATCAAAAAAAGAAAGAAATTCCCCTTCTAATCTTTCTATTATTTTAGTCATCCACTTCCCATCAATTAAAACAAGTAAAATAAAAAAATTTTTAGAAAATAAAAAAAGCTTTGTGTCTTGCGAAAAACATTCCCGAATTTCTTCTGGACTATTTAAATCTATTGAATTGTAAATATAGCCATTTTCTTCTATAAAATATATTTTTTTATTAGTGACAATACACCAATAATTATATTTTTCAATATAACAGGCACAATTACATAAAATCTCATTCTCCCCTAAGATTTCTAGTTTAACATTGTAAAAAACAATTTTATTTTGATAAACTAAACAGAATGTGTCATCTGAAGAAATTTCTATTTTTTTTATTCCACTAGCAATATTAACTTCTTCAATAATATCAAAATATTCATTATTAAAAATAAAAAGTACTTTGTTGGTACTTACAAGTGTAAATTTGTTGTTATTGGCAATAGAAATGATTTTATCTGTAAAAGATCCTAATTCAGAAATATCAAGATTGTACTTGTTAATTAAAAATATTTTACATTCATTTTCTATAATTATAAATTCATATTTATAATTAACAAAATAAGAAACATTATCATAAACATCTTCAATAGAAAAAGTGTCATCTATATATAATTTCTCATCTTTTCTATTTAGAATACTTCCATTGCTAATAAAAAGATCCCCAATAAATTTTTTATTAGAAAAGTTTAATAAGTAAAAATTTTCCATTTAAGGGTTTAAAATAAATATATTTATAATTGTTACATCATCTGATTAATAATATTTTATTTATTAATAGAAATTTGTAAATTATATTTTATTTTTTAATAAAAAATTGTATACTATATTAATTATGTTTTATTTATTAATTATGTTTTATTTATTAATCATATTTCCTTTATTAATAATATTTCATTTATAAATCATATTTCATTTATTAATTATGTTTTATTTATTAATAATATTTCATTGATAATTGTTACATCATTCATAGCTACAATAAAAATTTATTATATTATTAAGTGATTATAACTTATAAATAAAATATAAAATTTATTACAATCTTTTATAGATTCTTTCTTCTTCTTGTTTGTTCCTTATGAAATAATTTTGGACCTTCAAACATTGAAATATATTTCAATCCCATTTTATCATACAATTCATTTTTCTCATCAACAGTATTTTCTTCTTCTATCCATTCATTTTTATAATCTATATTTTTATAAATATCCGATTGTTCATCATTTGTCCATTCATTAGTCTGCTTGTTATTGTCAAAGCTAGTCCAATCACCCATAGGGTTAAAAAAAACAAAAATAAAGAATATTTAATGATATACTTTTAATAACACACCTTTATAAAGAATACTTTTAATAACATACTTTTTAATATCCCATATATTTAACTCCCATCTTTTTCAAGGAATATAAAACATCAGAACAAGTAATTGTCTTTCTCTTAGCATGATTTGCATAAACAAAAGAATAAGAAATTATTCCTGTCATGTAACTTTTAGCTGCAACTCTAATTTCATTAAAACATCCTGAACCAACTCTGCTTACACCTGCTCTTCTAGCTAATCTTCTAATAGCTGGTTTACTAATACTTTCTTCATTAGTAGTAGTCTTTCTATGTTTCTTAGCAATACCTTTTGCACTTTTAGAACCTTTTCCTCTTCCTGGTGCTGACATGGGGGTAAAGGAATGTTTTGAATTTATACATTTTAATGTGAAAAGGCGGGATTTTGATAAAATAGGAGGGAAAATATAAAAAAATAAAGTAAATGTTTTATTTGTAAACAAAATGTTATTAGTACTTAATAAATAATTTTAATATTTATTTAAACTTGATATTAGTTTATGCAAATAATTTTAATATTCTATTTAAACTTGATATTAGTTTATGCAAACAAACTTAATATTCTAAACAAAATTAATGTCATATACAAACTAATTTAATATACAAGTTGAATAAAAAATTAGAATTTACAAACTAATTTAATATTTATTTAAACTAATTTAATATACAAGTTAAATATTTATTAGTATTTACGAATAAAGAATAGTATTATATGATATTTGTATTTCATTTATTATATATTTTATAAAAATTTATAGGATCCAGTCAATCAATAGAAATAAAACAAGTTTAATATTTCATAAAAATATATTTATTGTAACAAAGATAAAATTCTTTGTTTTTCTAATTCATCTAAATCAAATTTATTATCAAAAATAATATTTTTTATTTCCTCTGAAAATTGACAACTAACTAGAGAAGCTCTCTTGCAAATTCTTTCTATAAGAAATATTAAATCTTCTGTTAAATTTTTCTTAGACAACATATTTAGAGATAAAGTAAAATACAATATTTCGTGTTTTTTATATTCCTTAATAGCTTCAATTTTAGTAGAATTTTGTTGAATCTTAAACAATAAAATTAAATCTGTTAAATTACAAAGAAATTTATCTAATTTTTTTGGATTTAACTCAACTGATTTTATAAAATCTTGAAAGCTTTTATTTACTAAATTCTCAACTTCTAAAATTAATTGGTCATTTTTGCATAAACTCCTCAATTTAAACAATACTGACATTTTTTCATATATTTCTAGATCTTTTATATCTAAAAAAGTTTTTTTAATAAATTCTAATAATAAAATATTTACTTCTGAATACTTTAAATTGTATAAAATATCAAATTTACATTCAATTTCATTAAAATTAGTAAATTTATAAATTTCACTAATAATTGAATTTTGCAATTTTAATATGTCTTCTTGTGATAATAAATTTGTTTTAATAAAGTCTCTAATTTTGAAAATATCACCTTGTATTTTTTTTAGGAGTTTATGATTTTTAGAATGTAGATTTATTAAAACTAAGTCATCTCTTGATTTATAAAGAAAATCTAACTTTTTAAATTTATAATAAATATTATCCAGCATAAACAAAAGGACAAAGAATTATAGAAAAAAAAAAAATAAAATAAAAATATTATTGTTAAAAATAAATTAACAATTAAAAGTAAAAAATAAAAAACAAATAATGAAAAAATCTTACTTTTTAAATTTATCATAAATATTATCCAGCATAAACAAAAGAACAAAGAATTATAGAAAAAAATAAATAAAATACTGAAAATCTTTTTTGAATTGTGAAATTTTAATATAGAAATTGTTATATAAAAAACAAATGAATTAAATTAAGATTATTTCTGTTTAAAACTTTTACCTCAAATCCATATTATTTATAAAATAGTCAAAATGTATATGTCTTAATATTTTTATCGTGTTGTTTCTTTAAATTTAAATTAATTATTTTCATCTTAACACTAAATGTTATAAAATACAATTGAATTTGGATTTTATAATCTTTAATGTAAAACAAAATAATAAAAACCAAGTTAATATAATCTAAAAAATTTATTACCAATCTAAATTACGTAATTGTTTAAGCTTTTCGCTCAATGGGATTAATTCTTTTTTTACTCTTGTTCTCATGTAAAAAATAGTACAATCTCTATTGGCACATAAAATTTCGTCCTGTAAACTTCCTTGACATCTTTGACATTCTGTCCAACAATCATTAAAAACTACTTTTTTATTTTCTACTTCTGTTTGCAATTTCAAAAGATGCTTGTAAAAATCTGGTCGACAAGATTTACACAAGATTGTACCAGATGTTTTGCATCCAATGCATGTAATTTTTGTTTGTAAAAAAGCGTTCATTGGTCCTTTGACTTTCACTGCATTAGAGACAATTCTAGTATGCTCTCCTCTCAATAATTCAGAGACATTGTCAACTATAGGCTCAAATAATCTGTGAAGAGGTTTTGACAATTGTTGTTCAATATAATATTCGGTATCTATCGGAAGATTATTTTCTAAAACATAAACAGGATCTTCTGCTTTTTCATATCCAGCAACCTTTCTACCTTTTTCTACCATAATATAAGCTACTCTATTGCCTAAAGCCCCGGCAGATTCATCTCCTCTTTTTCGCATTTTTTCAGCTAATTCGACATGCGCTTGCTCGCGTATTTTTCTCCTGATTTTGTGATAGCCTTAGAAATCACCAATTGACTTAAATCAATTTTTCCTTGGTACAAATTTTGCACAACTTCTTTGACGTAAGACTTGGCATCTTCAACATTTTTTTCAAATAAAATTTTGTTAAGACAAGTTTCTATAACTTCTTTTACTAAATTACAATTATCTCTTCTTACAGTTTCTATACCTTTTGTATCTATTTTGCTAGACTTTTCAGGATTAGTGTAAATAAGCCCAGCATATCGCTTTTTATTGATTAACAAATACGGGTAGTAAACTTTTTCAAATTCAAGTGCTACAGGTTTAATAAATTTTGTAGTAACAAATTCGGATATTTCCTTAGCCATTTCGAAAACTTTCTTCATGTCACTTTCTCTAAAATTTATCATAACTGAATCAGTATCCCCATAAATTACTTCTGAATTATGAGAATACCCTTTTTCTTTGCAAAAGGTGCTTTCTATTATGTTTTTAGTAAAAGCAATCATTTCTCTACCAAAAGATGTCGTACTTTGAGAAATTTCAATACAAGGTAGTTTGCCAGTATTCGCACCCGTAAATCCGTAAATCGAATTTGCACAGGTTTTAATAGCCAATTGTCTTGCGTTAAGACACGACTTAATAATAGGATCCTTTTCTAAACTCATTTCCTTTTTCGTGGCCTTCCTAGAGGCTAATAAGCTAGTTAAAACTTTTGGTAAAAGACTTTGTTTAAGCTTTACATCAGCAAAATAATTGTTTGTTGGAGTTTTAGTACTTCCTAGTTTATCATATTGTTCTTTCGTGAGCAAAGTTGAATAACAAAGATTTCTACTGATCATTATAGAAGGATACAAAGACGAAAAATCTAGAACAGCAATTGGCTGTGGATAAAATCCTCTCAAAGGATCCATAACAAATCCTCCTTCATAAGTAGAATCATTTTCCCCAACATCTAAGACCGGTATAAGATAATCATTTAATGAAGCTGCACGATAAATTAATGTTAAAACTTTTATACCAACACCTCTACTAGAAAAATATTCAAGTGGTACACCAGTTACTCTTGATAATTCAGTATAATTAATTAAAATATCTAATTTATTAAAAAGCCTTAAAGGCAATAGAGTGTCTTTAAGACAATATGAAGCAATTCTTTTTCTTGTATCTCTTGTACCCTCTTATAAATCATGCATTGAATTGTGTGGCACATCTTCTTTCTGTTCTTGTAAAAAATGTAAACTTACCGAATTTAACGAATAACTTCTAAGTTTATGTTCTCGTCTAATAATTTGCATAAGATCAAAAACGATTCTGCCTTCAATGTCAATTTCTGGTGCACTAAGTGTGCCTACTTGCCGTGAACTAAAAACATTTTTTTTTGCTTTTGAAATCTTCCCTGTGCGGCCCAGTTTATTGAAATCCTCAATATTTAATATAGCTCCTCTGTCTAATATATAAGGAATATCAAATCCTTTTATATTATAACCTAATATTATATCTGGATCAGCTTTTAAAAAGTACTCTCGCCAAGCATACAATAAATCCTTTTCAGTTTTAAAACTTTTTACAGTGGCACCAGGTATAGGAGCGGTATCTTTAAGACAAAAAATAACCTGTTCAATTTTATTATGATCATCAGAATACGAAACAGTATTTCCTATTTGAATAATAGGATCTTTAGTGGCAACAGGAAAAGATATTTTATCTAAACTAACGCATTCAATATCAATACTTATAATTTTAAATTTGGGAAGTTTTACAAACTCATCTTTGATTTCTAACGGTAACAAATCTGTGTAAGAGCAACTGATTACTGAGGGAGTAACAGAAATGATATTGTATCTTTTAACTTTTAGATATTGCATTCCAACAATATTCATATCAACCATAAACCTCAAAACAAAAGGAAAGTTACTCTCAAAAAGTTTAAACCTGACTATATTCTTATCAATTCTAATACCTTCTTCGAGTAAAGGCTTTAATTGGTAAAAGACGTTAGGGGTGTTATAAGTCAATTTAAAAAATAACGATTTTTTTTCAGAATACCCATAAAGAGGATATTTCATTACCGTATTGACTTCTAATAACTTTTCGGAAACATTAAGTTTACAAAAAGCTTCTTTAATTTGATCTTCAAATAAATTTTTGTTATTAATAGGTTGAATATAAAAATATGGATAAAAATCTTTTACTAACAATTGAATAGATGAACCTTCTTTTGTTGTACCGAATATTGTTATTATAGGTTCAGTTGAATTTAAATTCGTCGAATCCATAACATAATCAATATTGGTCTGCAAAAAAATCATCTGATTTTTAGACATAGGGTTAAATAAAAAAATAATAAAAGTAAATTTATTCTTCACCGTCTACACTATAATCTTTATATTTTTCAATAAAATTAATATATTGATTTTTTTCTAATCTCATAAATTCACCATTGGACTCGTCACACATAACACCAACTTCAATATCAAATGGTCTGTCTTTTAAAGGATCATAAGATTTGTACAAAATTCGAATTCCATTTTCTATTAAATAAGAAATTTCCATTGAATCAAGATTTAGTTTTTCCAATTCCGTCTTAGCAATTCTACTTCCTTTGCCAATGACAGCACTTTTAAAAAACAGAGATTGACCAGTACAATCTGTTTGTAAAATTTTGTATTCTTTATTATATTTTGAACACGTCAGTAAATTGATTCCAATAGGTCTGACTCCAGAATATCTTGTAAATTGATGCACTATGTTTACTAACTGGTTTCTTATACTTTCATGACTAACATCCATGTCATTAGAATGTTTTTCACTTATAAGATTATTTCTCAAATTTTCATTAATATAAACAAGGTCAGTTTCGATACCTGAAGCAACTTGAAAAACAGAATTAGTAACTTTTTTTATGCGAAAATTTTTATCGGATACAAATAATTTTGATTCAATAGGTTTCTCCGCTATCATTACCACTCCTTTTGTGTTTTTTAAACATATTGCGGTGCTTCCATTATCTGCGGCTTTTTGTGCGTAACCTATTTGCAAAATATCACCTGTGTTGCTGTTAACAGTATCAACGTCCAAAATAGCCATGGGTAAAAAATTTAAGATTTATTTATGCAAAATATTTTATCCCTAGGATGGTTTCAATTATAAATTATAAATTTAGAAGTATGAAAAATTTTAGTACAATTACAATTGAAGGTAGTGGTATTCCTTTATGGGAACTTAAATATGAAATTATTACTCAAAAAAAAATGCAAAGTAAAGATTTTGATTTATTATTTTATGAAAATTCTACTAATGAAAGAATTTCTGAAGAATATTATGTTATAGAAAGAAATAGTCATATTATAGTTGAAAGAATACCTTTATGGATGTCTAGTTCAGGTTATAATGTTAGGGATAAAAAGAAAGAAGCAGTAAAAACACCTAAATATCGAGCTGCTCCTCCCGATTCTTATGTATGTTTTAGGTGTGGTAATAAGGGACATTTTATTCAACATTGTCCTACAAATGAGGATAAAGCTTTTGATATTGCAAGAATTAGAAAGCCTTCTGGTATTCCAAAGGACTTCCTTGTTCCTGTTACTGAGCCTGATGTTAATACCAATACAGGGATGTTAGTGACCCCCGATGGAAATTATGTTAAAGCACAACCACAAGTTCAGGAGTGGAAAAGAATTCAGCATAATGCTCCAAGTATTTCTAATATACCTGACGAACTTAAATGTAATATATGTAATAACTTATTTACAAATCCAATGATAACAAATTGTAATCATACTTATTGTGAAGGATGTATTTCAGTACATTCTATTTGTAAGATTTGTAATAACGAAATTAGATTTTTAAATGAAGACTCGGAAAAAAAGAGAAAAATTTATGCGTTTTTAAATAAATGAGAAATAGATCTTGTATTAGTGGAAAATTATGTTTATTGTTAAAAAAATCGATTAAGATTAGTGTAAAGTAATTATTTGACAAATACAATCTATTTAAATTTTTTGACAAACATTACATAAATGAGATTAATTATGCAATTTTACAAACAAATTTTATACCAACAAATTTATAAAATATTTTTTAATAATTGAAAACAATAAAGAGGCTTAATTTCAATATGATCAATATCTTTATCTTCTAAATCTTTTTCTAAATAAAATGTTTCTTTATATTTAAATCTATCTGTAAAGTCAATATCGTAAAAAGAAGATAATTTAATAGTAATTCTTTTTACAATAGGGTTATACCTTAAACTACCAAATAAAATAAGCCTTTCTAAAATCAAATGGACTCTTTTAATTGGTTGTTTTATTTTAATAAATAAATGTTCTATAACTTGTTCAATAAGTAACATTTTGTTTATATTCAAATTTTTGTTAAACGGATATAAAATGCAAAACAAAGCTTGTACAAGTTTTTTAAAATCATATCTATATGACTCATAAATATCTAATATTGTCAAAATACAATACAACTTCTCTTCATAATTGCATAAATTTAGACTATCATTTAATAAAATGTAAAGTCCTTCATAAAATTCTTTTCTGATGAATTCTTTATATTTTCTTAATCCAATAAAAGTATATTTAAATTTTTGCTTAACTTTCTCTCTTAATATCAAAAAATACAATCTTTGTAAACCATCTACAATTTTCCTATGAATCACAAACCCATCTTGTTTAACTTCTAAATCCTCTTCTTTTCTTCTTTCTTCTTCTACTTTACGCCTGTTTTTTTCTAACTTTCTTTCTTCTTTTTTAAAAGATCTTTTTACTTTAAAAAATTTGTCTTTTGTTTTTTCAGTTTCCTCTTCTAAAAATTTATGCAGAAAT
>DVQZ01000008.1:0-10048 GCA_018232325.1 Muschampia gigas
CAAAAAGTATTAATTATATTTACATAAAAAGTATTAATTAAAAATATATAAAAAGTATTAATTAATACATTTTTGTAAGTTTAATTAATACTTTTTATATATTTTTAATTAATACTTTTTATGTAAATATAATTAATACTTTTTGGTAAATAAATGGATTTTAATATATTTTTAAAAATTATATTAGAATTAAAAAAATTAATTAATACATTTTTGTAAATTTAATTAAAACTTTTTATATAAGCTTAATACTTTTTGGTAAATAAATTTAATTAATAAAGTTTGTAAATTACAACTTTTTGGTAAATTAAATTATACTTAAATATAGAAAGACATAATAAAAATCTTATTTATACTTTATAATACATTAAAGATGATTAGTTTAGATACTAAAAGATATTTTCTAATTAATCTATCAGAAGTAATAAAAACGTAATTACATTATTAAATTAATTAAGTGGACAAATAATTAGAGACTTAATGTTCGAAATAAATCACTTAAAATGAATTCTTTAATATATAAAGTGCTTTTTAATAAATTATTTGT
The DNA here is from genome assembly GCA_018232325.1 of Muschampia gigas. Taxonomy (NCBI): domain Eukaryota; kingdom Metazoa; phylum Arthropoda; class Insecta; order Lepidoptera; family Hesperiidae; genus Muschampia; species Muschampia gigas. The sequence goes on from DVQZ01000008.1 coordinate 548, forward strand.
ATTACGTCTAAATTTCTGTTACATACACTCGTGTTCATAAAATTGTTTACAAACAACACATTTTGTAAAAAAGTATAAATACAAATTTTTATCGTAACAAGTAAAAATATAAAATATTGAATGAGAGTATATTTTGAAAACTTATATAACAATAAGCAAATGTAATGTAAAAAAAACGACAATTTTTAGAATGTCTGTTTTAAAAATGCAAAAATATAATTAAAAAATGAGTTTTTCCATATCATATAATCTAGCTTCTATTTTCTCGTACAATTTACATGAAAAAGTGTGTTTAATTTTTACAAGAAAAAATAGGTTTAAATTTTTATTTATTAATTCATAAACATTTTATATTGTAAATATAGTCGTGTAATATCTTTCATTAATATAATTGAAGAATTAACATTTTATATTGTAAATAAAGTCGTGTAGTATCTTTCATTAATATAAATTATAAATTGTAAAATTTTTAACCTATCTTCTTTACAAAATATATTAAAAAACTAATACAAATGATTTTAAACAGACTATAAAAATACCATAATTTCTTAATAAAAATATAGGGAGAAGCTTTTATAAGTATAATTATTTATTGTATTAAAAAAATAAATATTTATAGAAATTAACTAAAATTTAAAATTTATGACAATTGAGTTATAAAAAAAGTCGTATCGAGGTTATTTTTACAATTTCTAATAAATTTATTACAATTCTTTATTTTATTTCAGAAAAATTTTTTAGTTATTTTAAAAATAACCTCGATACGACTTTTTTTTATAACTCAATTGTAATAAATTTTAAATTAAATTTCTAACAAATTGATTACATATCTTTATTTTATTTCAGAAAATTTCTAACAAATATAATACATATCTTTATTTTATTTCAGAAAAATTTTTTAAAATTTTTAATTAAATTTCTAAAAAAACCTTTCAACTACTTTTTTAAATTTATTACAACTTTAGAAGTTTGAATTTTTAAAAAAAGTAGTGAGATAAATTTTTTAAAAATTTATTACAATTTCTTTATAAAAACAATAAAAGTCTCCAACCCAATGAAAATATGGCTAATATGTTTTTTATTTTTTACACTAAATGGAAGTTCTTTTATCTACAAAAAAGAAAATATCTTAAAGAAATTTAGAATTAAAGAAAATACAATATTACTCCAAAAAAATATTGCGCAACATCTTTCATTGGAATGTGAAATTTTAATTGAAAATTTTTTTCTAATTATTATGATACTGCAAAAGAAATTAATAAGTCAAAATATAAATTGCATCGTTATTTTCAATTTGTAATTTGTGATACTATTGTCAAAAATTGTACTGAAATATCAAGATTTATTTTTATTAATAACCTATTGACTCAAAGTACTTATAATGGTTTAATTTTTGTTGTACGAGATATTTATAAAAACTCAATAATGAAGGAAACATCAAACTCTTTTAAAGTGTTAATACAAAGTTTTAATGAATTTTATTTTATCTTTATGACCTCACAAATTGAAATTATCCAACAATATAACGAAAACGTTGAGAAAATTATTTTTAAAAACTATGAATTGTTTGGAGATAAAAACAATAGAGATTTAATATCTTTGAAAAATAGCTTATCTTTTTCGTTGTATGACGTACTTTTTGCAACACCTTTACATTTATGGTTAGATAACAAAATAGAAAGTTATTATTTTGTACTGATATTTTTATTGCGAGAACTGAGTGTAGTTTTGAATCAAGTTGTCCATTTTGAAAGGTTAAGACATAAATATTTATCTTCTATTGCAAAAGAGTCACATAAAATTAGGATAAAACCTTACTTTGACATTTATAATATTACAGTTGATTCTTATAAAAAGGCTATAAACAATGTAAAACTTTTTCTTTTATTTTTAGAATCTAGAATTGATAATATTGAAATCCTAACAGTCGATAAACAAAAAGAGATAATCACATTATTAAATTGTATGAGTTTATTTTCTTTAAATTCAACCAATAGTATTCCTAAAAAATTAAACGAAAGAGAAGAAAAGAATGTATTGAAAGAGAAATCATCGAGTCCGTTTATTAATGAACTTATAAATTATTATTATTGTAGAGGTCAGATCAATGACATTGATTTTAAGGTCTATGACGTAAATGAGTATAAAGATAATAATATTTTAAAAAACAAAGTATTTTTTTCATCAATTCAGTTCGCGAATTCTTTTGTAACTCTAAGAAACGATTTAACAATTAAAAACGGAAATTCTTTATCGAATTCGAATCTAATAGTAGTAAAGATTTATTCACAGCTTAAAATTATTACATATGATATAATTGATGCTGAACTGTATTTAAGAGAAAACGTTGAAAAAAAAATAAAAAAATTAAATCGGAAATTAAATTTGCTAGGCTATTTTGATTAGAATAAATTTGTTTATTATTTTAAATAATTTTTGTCAATTTTAGTAACTGAAATTTATATTCGTGATTATTCACAAATTTAGATTAAAATATGTTCATTTCTTTAACATTATCTTAACAAATATTACAGGTTAAGTAATGTTTTATAGTTTTTGTAAACGTAAATATAATTGAAATATTTCAAAGTTTTATAGTTTTTATTGAAATATTTCAAAGTTTTATAGTTTTTGTAAACGTAAATATAATTGAAATATTCAAAGTTTGTAGATTAACATTTCAATTACTTGTAAATTTTTAATATAAAATCAATTCTAAAGAATTTATTGGAAATAGAAACAAACTTGGTTGAATTAATACATACCACAGATTTAAATCCAATTTAAGTGAAATTTTGAATTAGTAGCTATCAAAATAGTAATTAAATTATTGAAATTTGCCATTTCTTGTGTAACGAGGTTTAATTGGTAAGCTAACATTCTTCAATGTTCGAAATTTGAGATCAAGAAAATAATATTTTATATTTTTAATTTAACTTTTATATTTCTTGTTTGTGCACTCATTTACAAGAAGATTTGTATATTAAGATTAAATGAAATAACCGTTTATTTATCTTATTTCTAATTCTTTGCGAGTTTCTCCATAGATTTCCCAGAACTTAATGCTACAATCTGAAGAACCCGTTACAAAGTATTTTTCGTCATGTGAAACAGAAAAATGTATAACACGATTTTTATGACCTAAAAACTGTCTCGTACAATTAAAAGAATAAGACCCACACATTCTAATGTCATCTTTTGAGTAACCATGTGTACTAATAATTTGATTATTTCTAAGCCATTTTAAATTACAAATCTGACTACCATAATTAATTGATTTTACTAATGGAGCTGCCGTATTTGTTAATAAAGTCATATCCCATAATTTTACAGTTTTATCAGCTGATCCTCCACCAGTAACAAATAAATTATTATTTACTGGAGACCAAGAAATAGCTTTTATTGCCGCTTTGTGTTGATTACATTTTTTTAAAGGTGTATCTAAATTTCTATAATCAAATATATACATTTTATTGTCATTTCCACCTGTCACTAATGTTTTATTATTTTTGCTTATGTCTATACCACAAACTTCTTGACTGTGTTGTAATATTACAGTGTTTATTTTATTACTCCTACTATCTATCAATTTCACTCTTTTATCTCTACTACCTGTAATTATTGTATTATTTTCAAGTTTTATAATTCCTATTCTTGACTTGTGCATTAGATTTCTAGTACATTTGTTTTTAATTAAATCTATTGTGTGTAAATACCCAGAACTTGTTCCTAACAAAAGTTTGTTACTCATTCCTTTTACAGATGTAATATTGCTATCAGGTATAGTATTAAGTAATAAAGTTTTACTTGTGTGGAAATCATGAATATAAACAGAATTTTCAATAGCAAAATATATTTTATCATTGTGCCAGTCTAACAGATTTGAATAAAAGTCATCTGCTAAAGATTTGGTCTTTATTTCGCTATAAGGTTGAGAAATAATTAGTGGGGATGAATTTTCAACTAAAGTAGGACTGGGGCTATCATCGTATTCTAAAAGATTATAATTACGAACTAGTGGACTTTGGAAATACCTGTCCATAATGTTTATTTTCATGGCGTTTTAATAGTTTTGAATTGATTGTGTTTCAATGATAATAAACAAAAAACAAACTTGTGTACACAAAATATAAAAAATATTATTTATTAAATCTTTCTAATAGATCTTTAACATTCATTGTTTCAATATCAGAATTTTGTTGTGTAACAATACTAGAGGCTATAAACATTTTGAAATTTTGCAATGACATCACCCTTTCTTCAATACTATCTTTAGTTATTAACCTAAAAACGTTAACTGTGTTTTTTTGTCCAATTCGGTGCGCACGATCCATTGCCTGCAAATCATTAAATGGATTCCAATCATGCTCATAAAAAGCTACCGTATCAGCTCCTGTAAGATTTAACCCCAATCCTCCTACGTGAGTTGTAAGAAATAATATAGGAATATTTCCTAAATTAAAATCAGATGCTATTTTAGCTCTTTTTGACGAAGGAACTGATCCATCAAGTCTTAAATATTTTAAATTGAACTTCTTTTTAAAATCTTCTATTACAAAATCTATAGTGCTTTTGTATTGGAAAAATATTAAAATCTTATTTTTAATATCATCCCCTCCGTATAAATTTATTATATCTTCTAATCCTTTAAATTTACAGGATACTTCAGATATAGATTTAACATAGGAAATATGTGAAGCAATATTTAAAAGATCTTTCGTCTTTTTTAAACCACTAGATTGTGAATTTAAATCTTTATAATTGTTTACAACCATATCATTAATACTACCTCTTTCTTCAACTAAACTTTTACAATTATCAATTTTTTCTATCTTAAAATTATCACTTAAACAATCATTGTATATTCTTTTTTGTTCTGGTCCCATTTCTACTGTAATGTCTCTTATAATTTTTGGTGGTAAATCCTTTAAGACATCAACTTTTAGTCTTCTTAATATAAAAGGTAAAATTTTTCTATTTAAATTATCTAATCTAGTCTTAATGTCTTGTAATTCTTTATCTGTCATTTTATTAGACATATTAAATACTTCTTTCTCTAAATAATTAGGCATTAGTAAATTAAATAACGAAACAAGATCTTCTACACTATTATGAACAGAAGTACCAGTTAGAATTAATCTTTTTTTGCATTCTAATTTACTAATTCTTTGGTATAGTAACGTATTACTGTTTCTTAAAACATGTCCCTCGTCTAATATTACATAAAACCAATCTTTATCTATAAGAAATTCGAAGTCATTTCTATACGAGTCATAACTAATTATCAACACGTCATAAATTTCATTTCTATTTCTTTTATAACAAAAAGGTTTTGTATCAGGAAAATAATTAGTAATCTCTAAAAACCAATGCCCGGTTAAACTAGATGGACATATAACAAGTGCTTTTTTATCAGTCTTATACATTTCACTACAAATAAATGACAATACTTGTATTGTCTTACCTAATCCCATATCATCAGCTAATATCCCATTAAGATTAAATTTATACAAAAAATTAATCCATTTAATTCCTTCTTGTTGATAACTTCTCAGTACTATCTTAGTTGGACATTTTATTTCATAATTTTCTATTTTTTTATTATCTAATAAACATTCTAAATCTTTTTTACATTCACAAATCTTATCAATCCATTTTTTTGTAATATTAGAATTCATCTTAAAATTAAGTCTAGGAATTATATAGGAAATCAAAAAAGAAGCTTTTTCTTGATTTTCACTCGAAGACATTAATTTAAGAAGCGGTTTAACTAATAAAGGATAATATGAATGATCTACAAATGAGATAAGAGGCACTAATAAATTCATATTGATACTTTGTAACATTTTTTCGAAAAAATCTTCTAAGTAACTAAAATCAATTAAAAATCCTTTCAAAATATCAACATATTCTAATGAAAATGCATCTTCATACAAAAAATTTAGATCTTTTAAATTATTTCTATAAAAACAAATAGTCTTACTAAAAAAATCATATCTTTTTTCATCAGATAAAATATTATTATAAAAAAAATGAGAAAAAATCCTTTTTTCAAATTTCTTAAAAAATAACTAGAAATTTTCATATCCCTCTAATAAAAATTTATATCCATTAGAAATTAGTTCGTCTAAATTTACTAACTTTTTATCAAAGTCTTTAATCAACATGTTTGTAAAAAAATCTAAAAATTCATCTTGTTTCATATTTGTAGTAATTTATAATATTTTCTGTTATAACAGGGTATTGTTTAATTGTAATCCATCTTAAATAATCTGAATAAACACTTTCTCCAAATGGATGGAGAGATAATTTTTCTGGATTTTTGATTTTATTCTCCAATTCTTTTTTTGGTAGTAATTTAATATCTTCAAACAAATCATAAAAATTTTCATCAATTTTTGTTCTCTTGATTGACTCTTCGTTATTTATGCATAAATTATTTTTTTTATTTATACTTTTTAGTAGTGTTAAAAAAATGTCACCTATCATAGTATTTGGAGAATATTCTATTTTATCTAGTGTCACTTTATCAATTAAGATATTAAATAATTTTACTCTGTTATTTAATATAACATTTTTTCCTATTGATTTAATTCCACTCTTTGTAAAATACACGTCATCGTAAGAAACAAACAAATTTGTATTGTACGGACTATATAAAGAATTTCCAATTATTAACAAAAAGTGATTTATAAAATTATTTGTAATTTTTTTATCTTGTAAAATTTCTATAGCATTATCTCTTATGTCATTTTTTTCATCTAAAAGAATTAGTTCACCCAATAGAAAATCAATAGAATCATTTTGAATATTTTTTGACAAATTTAAAACACTTTTTCTTACTTCCGCAATAGGAGACGTAAAATAATTAAATAGAAATGATATGTCTTTTATATTTATAGTAAACTTCGATAATAAAGATATAAGTGTAACTTTTGAAATACCAATTTCTTCGTCATCTTTGAGATTTTCTATACATTTTTCATATACAATTTCTTTATCACAAAATTCAAAAAAATAAATTAAAATTTCGGCCGATAAAAATTTTACATCTTCATCTTTACAATTTAACAAATTTTGTAATTTATCACAAATTTGTTTTTTATCAAGAATATATTTTTTTAAATTTTTTAAAGCTAGTAAACCTGAATATTGTGTTTGCCAATCTTTATCATCCAGAAATTTTACTAGTTCATTAATAATATTATTTTTAGGAATTCTAGGATAAATTCCTCCTAAAAGTAAAGCTGCGGCTTCTCTTACAGGAGCAGTTACTTGGTCATCAACAAAATCTGTAAATTTATCAGATTTCAATATTTCATAAATTTTTAGAAATAGAGTAGAATCTACTTTTATTTCTAAATCCCCATTAGTCTCAGATTCAAATATTGCGCAATATGCTAAAAAAGCACCATGTCTTTTATTCCATTCGTAACTTAAAAGATTATTAGTTAAATTTGTAAAAAAGTCATTTACATTTTCTATATTTTTGTCTTGTAATTTCTGTTTTTTTATAATAAATTTGTCATCAGATTTAAAATCAATCTCAGTTACCAAATTTGTATCAACGTGTTGTAAACCTGCTATTTCTTTTAGTAATTTTTTCTGTTCATCTATTTTTATTTTTTTAGTTTCATATTCTTCACCAGTAGATCCTAAATATTCTTCTTTATTGTCTTTGTATTCAATTTTAAAATCAGTTACAAGTTTAAATTGAAACATTAAAGATCTTAAGATTTCCGATCCATTTATTCTGTCATCAGAATTTTGCGAAACAAGTAATTTATAAACATTTTTGACAATATAAGGAGTAAAATCCACATATTCTTTTATTTGTCCAGTTAATTCTTCAGTAGTATATTTTTTTAATAATTTTGAAGTTGAAGAAGAAAGGGTATTAAAAAATTTTTCTAATTTATTCATGGGCTGATAAAAATATTTGTATTTATAGGGAAGGTAAAAAAATATAAACAAAAAAAAATTAATAAAAAGAATTTAATTTTGTATTTTATGCATAAATAGATTCAGTAAATTAAATTGTTGAATATGAATTTCTTGCATTAACATAGAATTAAAAATTAAACTTTTGATTCAATCAAAACATGAAAAATGCTGTTTTTTGAATACAAAGGGTTTTAATGACAATATATTATCGTATTTAACAACCTAAATATTTAATCCTATTAATATATTCAGTATTATTTTTATATTTCACATAAATACATTTATGTGAAATATAACAAATATTAATTAAACATAGAGTGATACTATAAAAGATAATTTTTTACCCTCAAGTAATTTTAAATTTTATTTGACTAGTTTTAAAAAAGACATTGTTTTTATCTTTTTGAATTTTAATATTATTTAAAATTACAATTGTACTTTATATTTTATATCCTTGTTTGGTTAAAAACTAATAATATATTTTATATTTATAACACAATTTAATTTCCTAAATATACACAAATTATAATTGTTTTTTATATCCTTGTTTGATTAAAAACTAATAATATGTTTTTATTTATAACACAATTTAATTTCCTAAATATACTCAATTTATAATTGATAATTTATTATTACGTCATTATGATTTGTAAAAATAAAGTTTTGTTTAATTTTTGCATAAATAAAAAACAATTTATTGGTTTTTAATTTTTATTTAAAAGGTAATTTGTCAATTGTAAAATAAAATAAAAAGTTTCTTTTTCTTATGGAAGAAAGTAAAAAATCATCATCAAAAAAAGATTCTACTGAATCCTCAGAATTTAAAAAAGACTTCTCTTCAAAAGCAGAATTTGAAAGTGCTACATTCACTAGTACAAAATTTGACACTACAGATGAAACTGATTCTAAATTAGAAACAAATCTTTCTAGTAATTTTCAATCTGATCTCATGACCGATACACCCATTATAAATGAAGATTATGTTGTTAGGGATAAAGAAAACAACACTATAAGAGAATTAGGGTTTCAAGAAAAAATTTCACTTCCTAAGGATTTTAAACCTGAAGATGTAAGACTTCATATTTTTACTGATGGATTTACAATTTGCTGTGATAATCAACAACCAGAAAGTACAAAAGTACAAACTTCTTCTTATCATCAAATGAAATATACCAGAATGTTCGATAGACCCATAAGAGATGTCTATATGGAGGTAGGATTGGGAGTTGTACTAGTTATAGGAGAGTTTGATGATTTTGACTATATTCATTAAAAGCATTGTATTTTTAATTTATTAAATTTGTTTATATTATAAAAATTTTTATCACCCCCTTTTAAATGACTAATAATAAGACAGAAATTTCTTCACAAACAAATGAAGAATTTTATTACAATAATAATCAACGTCCAGTACAATTTGTTGTTATTTCACAGCCTCCTTCAATACAAGATTTTAAACCTTTACTTTTTTCTTTATTAATTTACTATCATAGCTACCCGTTCTAAAACGGGGTTGTTTAAATGACGATATACGCACTTATAATAATTATTTTTAAA